>SJYG01000068.1:2351237-2397886 GCA_006410535.1 Litocranius walleri
CACCATCACCATCATCACCATCACCACCATCATCACCACCACCACCATCATAACCATCATGACCACCATCACACCATCATCATCATCACCTCCATCACCACCAGCACCACCAGCACCACCACCAGCACCATCACCACCATCATCACCACCACCACCATCATAACCATCATGACCACCATCACACCATCATCATCATCACCTCCATCACCACCAGCACCACCAGCACCACCACCAGCACCATCACCACCATCATCACCACCACCACCATCATAACCATCATGACCACCATCACACCATCATCATCATCACCTCCATCACCACCAGCACCACCAGCACCACCACCAGCACCATCACCACCATCATCACCACCACCACCATCATAACCATCATGACCACCATCACACCATCATCATCATCACCTCCATCACCACCAGCACCACCAGCACCACCACCAGCACCATCACCACCATCATCACCACCACCACCATCATAACCATCATGACCACCATCACACCATCATCATCATCACCTCCATCACCACCAGCACCACCAGCACCACCACCAGCACCATCACCACCATCATCACCACCACCACCATCATAACCATCATGACCACCATCACACCATCATCATCATCACCTCCATCACCACCAGCACCACCAGCACCACCACCAGCACCATCACCACCATCATCACCACCACCACCATCATAACCATCATGACCACCATCACACCATCATCATCATCACCTCCATCACCACCAGCACCACCAGCACCACCACCAGCACCATCACCACCATCATCACCACCACCACCATCATAACCATCATGACCACCATCACCACCATCATCATCATCACCTCCATCACCATCACCACCACCACCTCCACCACCTCCATCACCACCATCACCACCATCACACCACCACCACCATCATAACCATCATGACCACCATCACCACCATCACCATCATCACCATCACCATCATCACCATCACCATCATCACCATCACCACCATCACCTCCATCACCACCATCACCGTCACCACCATCACCTCCATCACCACCATCACCTCCATCACCATCACCATCATCACCATCACCTCCATCACCATCACCATCATCACCATCACCACCATCACCTCCATCACCATCACCAGCACCACCAGCACCACCATCACCTCCATCACCACCATCATGGCCACCAGCACCACCATCTCCATCACTTTCATCACGATCACCATCAGCACTATCACCACCATCACCATCACCACCATCACTACCACCTCCGTCACCACCACCACCTCCATCACCATCACCTCCAGCACCATTAGCACCCTCATCACCATCATCACCATCACCACTGGCACCATCACCGGCACCATCACCAGCACCTCCAGCACCATCAGCACCCTCGTCACCATCATTGTCCTTTGTGTGCTACAAACAGAGACAAACCAGAGCCTGGAGAACTGAAGGAGCCCTGAGGGTCCCAAAATGCAGCCCGGGGGGTCGTTGATGGGGCCCAGGGAAAGGCCAGTGTCGTGGCCGTCGTGTCCCTGAGGCCACGTGTGCTGTGAGCGGTGCAGTCTCTTCAGTGCCTTGATGAGAAGGTGAGCGTGTTCCACGTGCTCCGTGAGACAGTCCCCTCTGGGTCGCTCATCTTCTTAGCATGTTCCCCACTCTTGCCTCAGCTGCTCAGCCCTGGGCCCTGTGCTGACGACCCTGTAGCCCGAAGGAGGGCGGATAGGGGGGCATGGCCCGTGGCCCTGTTGCTCTGCATTCCCGCATCTTCCTCAGAGCTGCTGGGGCTTGGAGGCTGGGCTACGTGCCACGAGGCAGAAGAGGCAGCAGCTGCTTGGACACAGACACCCAGAAAGTCAAACGTCAGAAGCAAACAGGATGTCCAGCCACCCGGGGAGCTCTGTGAGGCTCTCACAAAGCTGCTTTTCACTTTTTCTGCATTTTCCTGAACTCAAAGTTTTTTTTTATAAATCAAATCATACGTATTTCAAAAAACTGGCTACTTTCCATCCTCATATCATAATTTACTTTACATTTTCTTACAGGCTTCAGTTAAGTGTTGGCTCAAGTTTGTACAGCTTTCCTCCTAGCTCAGTCAGTAAGGAATCTGCCTGCAATACAGGAGACCTGGGTTTGATTCCTGGGTCAGGAAGATTCCCCCAGAGAAGGAAATGGCAACCCACTCCAGTACTCTTGCCTGGAGAACCCCATGAATGGAGGAGCCTGGCGGCTTTCAGTTCATGGGATCGCACAGAGCTGGACACGACTGAGAAATAAAACCACCAAGTTTGTAGAGTTAGCCAGTCTTGTGCACCTGTGACTTTAGGACGGGAATTGCTGCTATGAGAAAAACAAAGACAAAAGTGTGGTAGAGGCTATACACGTGTGGCATCTTCCTGATCTATGGTCTAGTCCAAGGCCAGGCTGCCAGGTTTTGGCCCCTGAAATATTCATTAAGGTGAACTAACCACTGTTCGTTTTCAGGAATTTCTTTCAAGTAACCTTTTAACTTTGCAAACTCCAAAGAAGCTGAGACTTTTCTTTTTTCAAAGAAATACATTGCTGGGGTCCAGCCCTGGTGGATCCAGGGTAATTCGAAAGGGAGACGGAATCGGCATCCTAGGAAAAACTTATTTAATTATAGATATATAAAGAGATTAGAAACAGATAGTGTCGTAGGAAATATTAGTGGAGAAAAAGAGGCTGAATAACTTGGTTTATGTGGGATACCAATAAAGCTTCGAGACAAGAAGCTTATACCACCTATGTAGGCCACCGGCACCCACTTGAATATCAGAGGGTGCCCCGCCTTGGGCTCCCTCTCACGTGGAACTTAAATGCCAGGGCAAAATTAGCAGGCTTGGCGAGCACCCATGCTCCAATTCTGGGAATTCAGCCAGAAAAATGGAGAACAAGAAAGGACAACACGGGAGAATCAGTCTTTCCAGAAACTGATCTGTTTGCTTTATTTTCAGGTTTGCTTATATACCTTTTTTACACATAGAGACAAATGGAAATTTTAAAGTCACGCGGGGGTCAGTAGTCCTGACCTTTATCAAAATCAGGTGCTTCATATAAATGTATACAAAAAAGGTCTTAGGGGTTTTACATCATCTTCTGGCCATGAGGCCTGCTGACATTTTATGACCCTTTCTTTCTGATAACGGTCAATTAACCAGAAAACTTATTTTTTCCAAGGGTGTATTTTCTTAAACCTCTGAAGGTACCAGATAAAGCTGCATTCCTATAGAGTAAGGGTGTAGTGGGTTACAACTAAGAAAGGAATTTATTTAACCTAAGGTTAACATTATTAATCTTAAAGGTTAATACTTATTTCTCCTATATGCTAATTATATTCATTATAAGGGCAGGGAATATGGAGATTTAGCAGCAAACATCAGCCCAACAAATGAAAACCCTTCACCAATGTTCCCTTTAAGCTCTATTTAGTCTTAAGATAGTGATAAAGTCACATTTTTACATAGCAAGGACACAATGATTTATAACAAAGTGCAGTGATCTATAACAAAAGAGAGAATTCATTAACTCAAAAAGTCTAATATTGCTAACATCAAAAACTACTAATTTCCTTTTCTCTATTCCAAATGCATTAATATATTCCCAGGTGCCTAAGGATATGGAGGCCTGGTGGCATTCATTGAATCAACAATGAGAAAAGCCCTATGCTAATTAAGATTTTCAAAATACTCCAAACTCTCTGTGCTGTTTGTGGCTGAGAGGCAGTAAACAATCCTGTGTAGTGGCAGGAGTGTGGATAATCCTGTCACACAAGCTAGTCTGCCAGCAGAGAGGTTTGACCTGAGACACCTTGTCACGCCCAGGAATTTTTATTGACTGGAGCTGCAAGTTTACTCCTTCTCCGAGAGAACCGGTGGGAAACAGCCCCCCATAAAGTCAGAGGTGTCGGTGAGAGCATGAAACAGTAAAGTAGATAGACTCTGGTTTAGGGGGTAGATACTCGGGAATAGGGGGTTTCCTGAGGCTCGATCCCGCCTTTGCATTTGCCAAAGCCACCTTCCTCATGACCTTTGCCATGGGTGGAGGTCCTCACATTGGCTCCCGGCAGTACTTCTTCTATGGGATTTTTTGGTTTGGTGTTAAAATGGTTTCCATCCTCTCTTTAGTGACTCTTAAGTCATTTGGAGGTGGCAGAAGAGGGGAAAATATGAGAAGCCAACCTCCTGTCTATGAAGTACCGACTCATGCCAAGACACAGCTGAACCTTGGAAATGTTAAAATAAATGAAAAAAGCCAAACAGGGGAGGACAAGCCTGCCGTCATTCTACTTACACTGAGTATCTAGATTAGGGGATTTGTGGGCGTGGAAGCACAAGAGAGCCTTCCAGGGTTGGGGAGGGAGGGGACGGGTTGCTGTCATTTAATGGGTACCAAGCTGTTCAGGATGTGAAAAAGTCCTGGGAACCGTGATGCTGGTTACACATCTTGAATGTATTTAAGGTCACTGAATTGCATACTTTGTAGTGGCTAAATTAGTCAATTTTATCTTAGGTGAATTTTACTACCATAAAAATAAGTTAAAAGTCACCTCTCCTGAAAATCAAACAAACGCACTAAAAGGAAAACGCACAAGCAGCGGCCTGGATCGGGAGCAGCCCGTGGAGGCCGGTCCCCGGGCTCCGATCTGGGCCCCTGGGAGGAGTGGGTTAGAGGCTGCAGGGCCCCCGCCAAGCCTGGCAGGCCTTTGAACCCTTCCTCACAAGGTGCTTCATTATTTATGAGCCCAGCAATCTGGCAGGCCACATGCGATCAGCAGTGGAATTCAATACGAAAAGGTCACCACCACGAACGTCGGGCTGAAAGAGTGTTCAAGCAAATACAAACACATCTTTTTAATTTTGGCTGAATTGATTAGATAACAATCGGAGGTGTCACAGGTCAGGAGGTGGGAGCCAGTACGTCAGCAGAGTGAAAAGCAGCCGGCTCGAGGCCTCCTGCCCCTCAGTGCCCTGGCTTTTGTCTCTGTAAATGAGGAAATGCCCACCCCGGACCCCACGGCTCCGAAGAAAGCCGTGCACAGGGCTGAGGCCATTCTGGAGTCGAGGCAGGGTAGAATGATCCTCTCTTTGACGTCAAGTGCAGAACAGCTCTCTAGCATCTTGAAGGTGAGAACTGACCCCTGCCCTTGAGACCTGCCCAGGGCTTGCACGGGGGTGGACATCTGTCCAGTGTCATTCTTGAAACAAAAGCTTCAAGAAAGCATGGCACAGGGCCTTCCCTGGTGGCCTAGTGCTTGAGAATCTGCTTTTGCAAAGCAGAGGATGCAGCTTCAATCCCTGGCAGCAGAGCTGAGACCCTGCATGCCACGGGCGACTAAGCCGGCTCGCTGCAACCAGAGAGCCTGTGCACTGCAGCGCAAAGCCCGCATGATGCTCTGCAGACAGGCGAGCCGCGGCCACAGCCCGGCGCGGCCAAGTCACTGCATGAATAAAGGAAGGGTTAGCACCGGTCCTGCTGATTCCTGGGCGGTCCTCTTTCCGGGGCTGATGAGGAGGGCAGAGGCCAGCTTCGGGCACCTGGGAACAGACGCGCTCCCGTCTCCCTGCGGGTCCGGCGCCCTGCCTCCAGCCCCTCCGCCCCTCT
This sequence comes from Litocranius walleri, assembly GCA_006410535.1. Lineage (NCBI taxonomy): Eukaryota > Metazoa > Chordata > Mammalia > Artiodactyla > Bovidae > Litocranius > Litocranius walleri. The sequence goes on from SJYG01000068.1 coordinate 2,356,883, forward strand.
TCCTTCCCCACCTGCAGCTCCACACCCGACCTTTCTCAGAAGTCTTAAGATAGTGATAAAGTCACATTTTTACATAGCAAGGACACAATGATTTATAACAAAGTGCAGTGATCTATAACAAAAGAGAGAATTCATTAACTCAAAAAGTCTAATATTGCTAACATCAAAAACTACTAATTTCCTTTTCTCTATTCCAAATGCATTAATATATTCCCAGGTGCCTAAGGATATGGAGGCCTGGTGGCATTCATTGAATCAACAATGAGAAAAGCCCTATGCTAATTAAGATTTTCAAAATACTCCAAACTCTCTGTGCTGTTTGTGGCTGAGAGGCAGTAAACAATCCTGTGTAGTGGCAGGAGTGTGGATAATCCTGTCACACAAGCTAGTCTGCCAGCAGAGAGGTTTGACCTGAGACACCTTGTCACGCCCAGGAATTTTTATTGACTGGAGCTGCAAGTTTACTCCTTCTCCGAGAGAACCGGTGGGAAACAGCCCCCCATAAAGTCAGAGGTGTCGGTGAGAGCATGAAACAGTAAAGTAGATAGACTCTGGTTTAGGGGGTAGATACTCGGGAATAGGGGGTTTCCTGAGGCTCGATCCCGCCTTTGCATTTGCCAAAGCCACCTTCCTCATGACCTTTGCCATGGGTGGAGGTCCTCACATTGGCTCCCGGCAGTACTTCTTCTATGGGATTTTTTGGTTTGGTGTTAAAATGGTTTCCATCCTCTCTTTAGTGACTCTTAAGTCATTTGGAGGTGGCAGAAGAGGGGAAAATATGAGAAGCCAACCTCCTGTCTATGAAGTACCGACTCATGCCAAGACACAGCTGAACCTTGGAAATGTTAAAATAAATGAAAAAAGCCAAACAGGGGAGGACAAGCCTGCCGTCATTCTACTTACACTGAGTATCTAGATTAGGGGATTTGTGGGCGTGGAAGCACAAGAGAGCCTTCCAGGGTTGGGGAGGGAGGGGACGGGTTGCTGTCATTTAATGGGTACCAAGCTGTTCAGGATGTGAAAAAGTCCTGGGAACCGTGATGCTGGTTACACATCTTGAATGTATTTAAGGTCACTGAATTGCATACTTTGTAGTGGCTAAATTAGTCAATTTTATCTTAGGTGAATTTTACTACCATAAAAATAAGTTAAAAGTCACCTCTCCTGAAAATCAAACAAACGCACTAAAAGGAAAACGCACAAGCAGCGGCCTGGATCGGGAGCAGCCCGTGGAGGCCGGTCCCCGGGCTCCGATCTGGGCCCCTGGGAGGAGTGGGTTAGAGGCTGCAGGGCCCCCGCCAAGCCTGGCAGGCCTTTGAACCCTTCCTCACAAGGTGCTTCATTATTTATGAGCCCAGCAATCTGGCAGGCCACATGCGATCAGCAGTGGAATTCAATACGAAAAGGTCACCACCACGAACGTCGGGCTGAAAGAGTGTTCAAGCAAATACAAACACATCTTTTTAATTTTGGCTGAATTGATTAGATAACAATCGGAGGTGTCACAGGTCAGGAGGTGGGAGCCAGTACGTCAGCAGAGTGAAAAGCAGCCGGCTCGAGGCCTCCTGCCCCTCAGTGCCCTGGCTTTTGTCTCTGTAAATGAGGAAATGCCCACCCCGGACCCCACGGCTCCGAAGAAAGCCGTGCACAGGGCTGAGGCCATTCTGGAGTCGAGGCAGGGTAGAATGATCCTCTCTTTGACGTCAAGTGCAGAACAGCTCTCTAGCATCTTGAAGGTGAGAACTGACCCCTGCCCTTGAGACCTGCCCAGGGCTTGCACGGGGGTGGACATCTGTCCAGTGTCATTCTTGAAACAAAAGCTTCAAGAAAGCATGGCACAGGGCCTTCCCTGGTGGCCTAGTGCTTGAGAATCTGCTTTTGCAAAGCAGAGGATGCAGCTTCAATCCCTGGCAGCAGAGCTGAGACCCTGCATGCCACGGGCGACTAAGCCGGCTCGCTGCAACCAGAGAGCCTGTGCACTGCAGCGCAAAGCCCGCATGATGCTCTGCAGACAGGCGAGCCGCGGCCACAGCCCGGCGCGGCCAAGTCACTGCATGAATAAAGGAAGGGTTAGCACCGGTCCTGCTGATTCCTGGGCGGTCCTCTTTCCGGGGCTGATGAGGAGGGCAGAGGCCAGCTTCGGGCACCTGGGAACAGACGCGCTCCCGTCTCCCTGCGGGTCCGGCGCCCTGCCTCCAGCCCCTCCGCCCCTCTTCCTTCCCCACCTGCAGCTCCACACCCGACCTTTCTCAGAGGAGCCCGCCTGGCTGCTCCCGGGGGCCTGCCCGTCCCTGCCCTCCTGTCCTTGTCGGGGCGCAGGACAGCTCCTCAAATTCATCCTGAGGGAGCCTGAGGCTGGCGAGACAGCTGTGCTCAGGAGCAAAGGCTTTAAAAAGAATGTTCGCCCTGTCCCTCTGCAGAAATGCATAAATATGTTAGCTTTACATCGTTTTTTAGTTTTTTTTTTTTAATCTTGGAGTGTAGTTGGTGTCCAGTGTTGTGTCCAGGTGCAGAGCACAGCGGCTCGGTTCTGCATGCACACACATCCCTTCTTTTTCGGGTTCCTGCCCACATAGGTGATCACACGATGCTGAGGAGGGCAGCTTGTGCTGTACAGCAGGTCCTTGCGGGTCTTCTGTTCTAAACAGAGTATCTGTGCATGTTACCCCCACACTCCTAATACATCCCTCCCCCATGTTTCCCTTTGGTAAACAAAATTTTGTTTTCAATGATTTAAATTATCTAAGTAGTGGACTCTCTCTTTGGCATCTGAAGGACCTCTGTGTCCATGGGGCAAAGTGCTCTGTGAGGGATCGTGTCAGCAGAGCCAGTCCTAAGCAAGATTAACAACCCGTCTCCCTGCCCGTCAGGGCCCGGCCAGCCATCGGCCCCGCTGGACACCCCGGCAGCCCTGAGATACGGGAGGACGGCGCAGAGGCCCGCGTGCCTGCTGCGCTTCTCTTTCCTTTTGGTATTGTCAATGTGTGTGCTTGCAAATCAACATTTATTTATCAAAATCTGTGTCAGGAAGCCAGAGCTCTGAGAGCTAGGGCATTTCATTTCACTCTGCTGGGTCTCTATCTTTTCATCTCCAAGTAGATAGAGTCGGTCACACCACACAGCTAGGCTCTGACTCGCAGAAGCAACACACGAGAAATAAAAAGACCAAGTCAGGGAATTTCGCGTGTCTCCATGCCATTTAATAAGATGCACTCTCCCATTATGATTATAAAAATAACAATTTATTCCATAAAATGTAAATAATCATAGACACACCATTTTCTATATTTTATAAATATATTATTAAATGTAATTACAATGCAGATGTATAAATATGTAGTACATATTATATAAAATATATAAAAGATTATATTTATATATGTTGTTAGATTTTAAGTACTGAGTTACAGAACTATAAGTAATTTGTGTATCATTATCTACACTTCTCCATAGTTTCTCAAACTTTATAGAATCGCTTCCCTGGGGGCTCAGTGGTAAAGAATGTGCCTGCGATGCAAGAGCCAGGGGAAAGGCAGGTATGATCGCTGGGTAGGGAGGATCCCCTGGAGTAGGAAATGGCAACCCACTCCAGTGCTCTTGCCTGGAGAATCCCATGGTCGGGAATCCTGGTGGGCTACAGTCTGTAGGGTTGCAAACAGTTGGACACGACTGAGGACAGTGGGCATGCACACTGTATATTTATGTTTCAGCTGGTATATGTTATTGTTCAGTTAGTAAGTCATGCCTGACTCTGTGACCCCATGGACTGCAGCACACCAGGCTTCCCTGTCCTTCACTATCTCCCGGAGCTTGCTTAAAGTCATGTCCATGAATTGGTGATACCATCCAACCATCTCATCCTCTGTCTTCCCCTGCTCCTCCTGCCCTCAGTCTTTCCCAGCATCAGGATCTTTTCCAGTGAGTTGGCTCTTTGCATCAGATGGCCAAAGGATTGGAGCTTTACCTTCAGCATCATTCCTTCCAATGAGTATTCAGGGTTGATTTCCTTTAGGATGGACTGGTTGGATCTTTTTGCAGTCTGAGGGGTTCTGAAGCTTTCTCCAGAACCACAGTTTGAAAGCATCGATTCTTTGGCTCTCAGCCTTCCTTATGGTCCAACTCTAACACCCATACGTGACTCCTGGAAACACTGCAGCTCTGACTGTAGCTGGTGCACGTGATGGTGTCAGTTGCTGCCATCTCACATATAAAGAGGAACTCGAGCGGCTCCATGAAAGCACAGTGCTCTCCATTCTCAGGGACCATAGGTCATTCCCATTCCTGCTTCCAGGGAGCTTCTAATCTAGTGAGGCAGGGAGCATTTGAAAATCCCAAACAAATATACACAAGAGAGTTGTGCTTTCGGAGTGTTCATGATAATAGAAAATCAATACTACAAGTAAATGGATGCTTTATCAGCAATGGCCCTTACAGGCAGTAGTCCTAATCACTTTGGAAAAAGGTAGGAAAAGGCCTAACTGCTAACCCTTCCTTTATTAATTTATCTACTTGGCTGTGCCGGGCCTTCGTCGTGGCTCACCTGTCTTCGGAGCATCGTGTGGGCTCTTCCGTGCCATGCACTGGCCCTCTAGTCGCAGCCAGCCGGCTCAGTCGCCCCCCCCACCCCCTCCCACATGCAGGATCTTAGTTCTGCTGCCAGGGACTGAACCTGCATCCTCTGCACTGCAAAAGCGGGCTTTTAAGCGCTGGACCACCAGGGCAGTCCCCGTGCGAAGTTTTCCTGAACTTCTACACTGTGGACACTGATGTACGTGCTTTCTATACATCATTCCATTTCATCTCACAACAGCACTGGAATCCAGCCTTGCCGACGTCTTTTACAGAGCTTGGAGCAGAGAGTGCGCAGGCGTGGAATCTGCTTGAAGTCACACAGCGCTGCTGGGCGGGGTCAGCGTCTGGAGGGAGAGAGTGAGGGGTGGAGTCCGCTCGGGCAGAGGGGCTGGGGTCAGCGGGCACCGGCATTCCCAACAGGCTGATTGGACTGAATGGAAACAAAGAGGTGTCTTTTTTTTTCTTTTTAGATTCCACGTATAAGTGATAGAGTATGGTAATTTTCTCTGCCTTACATCATTTAGTATGGTCATCTCCAGGCACATCTGTGTTGCTACAGATGACATCATTTCATTCTTTTTATGCCTGAGTATTCCGTTCTGTGTGTATACCGCATCTTCTTATCCATCCCTCTGTCGGTACAAGTGAAGTTACTTACAAGACAGCAATATACTCATGGACAGCAAGCTCAAGGCTACCGAAGGGGAAAGGGATAAATTAGCCGTTTGAGATTAACACACACACCACTGCATAATAAACTAATAACCAACAAGGACCTCCTGTTTAGCACAGGGAACCTGGCTCAATGTTTTGTGATAACTTATCAGGGAAAAGAATCTGAAAAAGAACAGAGGTAACTGATTCACTTTGCTGTAAACTATCCTCCAATGAAAAAGGGGGCAGGCAGCTGTGAGCACACACGTGCGGTTGCTGATAACTGCTCCAGCAGAGAGCATGACGAAGGGGCTGGGCGGCCCCTTGACCCGCAGAAGCCAGCTGTGAGCTGTCTCCTCACAGTGGACGGCAATGACCCCACCATCAAGGAGGTGTGGGGTGTCCACACCTTGTCAGCTTTCTGCAAACAGTGCCTGTTGTTCCTACAGGATATGAATCTCAGCACGTCATCAGACAGAATCAAGGATGGGTCCAGTGGATCCGTGCCAGCCTGGAAAGGGACAACTAGTGATGCCTTCAGATCCTGTCCTTATCGTCCAAGAGGTGGACCAGTGTCTTTGACGAGGGAGCAAGTACCACCCCACGCAGACAGATGGTACACTGCCAAAAGGTGGTTATCAAGAGCAAAGTTCTGATCCATTCACGAAAGGCTAAGTCAAGTGTGGAAATCAGTTATATAGATGTAAAAGGCTGGTAAAGAATCCACTTGCAATACAAGAGACCTGGGTTCGATCCCTGGGTGGGGAAGATCCCCTTGGGAAGGAAAAGGCTACTCACTCCAATATTGTGGCCTGGAGAATTGTGTGGACTGTATGGTCCATGGGGTCTCAAAAGTTGGAAACAACTGAGCTACTTTCACTTTCAAAGAATCATAAGGGCTTGCCAGGTGGCCAGTGGTAAGGATCTCGCCTGCCAATGCATAGGTTCCATCCCTGGGCGGGAAGACTCCCTGGAGAAGGAAATGGCTGCCCACTCCTGTATCCTTGCCTGAAGAATCCCATGGACAGAAGAGCCTGGTGGGCTATAATCCATGGGGTCACAGAGAGTCAGACACACCTCAGCGCCTGAGCATGCCTGCAGAGGATCACAAGGTCTTTATGGGAAAATCCACATACATGGGCGAGGGCACACACAGCAACACACACAACGTGCAGATGCTGTGAGCCAGGAGGAGAAGAGGCCAGAGTGGAGGGCACGAGGCAAGCATCTCACTCTATCCCCTGAGTTGGTCCAGGGGTCACTGAACCTGGAAGAAGACAGTTCATTCAGCAGGTGGCTTGAAACACGTAAGATGCTACTCTGTGTTAACCCTTGGCACACATTTCAGATGGGAAAATGGGCACAGTCCCTTGTCTCTAGAAGTCCATGCTGTGTGCGGGGCCCTGGGAAGCCAAGTCAGAAGAAGGAAAGGATGGGTTAGAAGGGAGGCCACGTGCTCACACCCTGGAAGCTCCTCCCTTTAAAGGAAATAGGAGTTTTGGTGACAGAGAAAGCAAAGGGGTTGGGGGATGTATTTAGCTGTTGACCCATTGAGGTCAAGTGAGGCATCCGAGCAGAAACATTCGGGGTGTGTTGCAGATAAAGGGTGGGGAGTCAGCAGAGAGAGTGAGAGTGAGGCCATGGGACCGAGGGTATTCATCTTCAAAGGATCATTTCCAACTAGGAGGACCACGTGCGTAATGCAGAGGGAGGTCAGGCTGAGGACCCCGAGAGGAGTGACGGGAAGAGACGACTGGCCCAGGGCTGCCAGTGCCCGGGAGTGCAGAGACCCAAGCAGACTCGGTCTCAGAGGGAAGGAGGAGTCGGCTCCAGGCGGAAATTCTCACCGCACCCATCATCCGGACAACACAGAACACAGATCCTGACAGGCCGGTGGACTCGGGGCTGCAATGACCCGTGCAGGGCGAGGACAAAGGTAATGGAGGGAGGTGGTGCTGAGCCACGGAAATCAAGGTGCTGAGGAGGCCTCGGTGTCCTCGAACATCACGGTGAGCTTGCCGTGAGAGGAGAGGGAAGCTGGAGGAAGGCGGGGCAGCAGAGAACGCGGGACTTGAGGGGAGAAGACACCCAGGATGGGGCCAGGTGTGGGGGGACCTGGCTTCCAGCCTCTGGCAGGGGAATCCGGAGGGCATCCTGCTCAGGCAGGGAAGGCGTGAGGATGCTGCTGAGGGAAGGATGGACAGCGGTCCAGGAAGGTGCAGGGGAACCGCGGGGTGAGACAGCAGAGCCTCATTTTCCTGATGAAGGACACGCCCTGAAGGGCTGGGCAGGGGCGTCTGGATGAGAATGGCAGAGACTTGGGAGATTTGGGGGGAGGGGACGTGAAGGAAAAAGACAAGGGCATCCCAGGAGAGCTGCCTACATCCACAGCCATCAGAGATTCGTTGGTGGGGGGTCAGGAATCTTCCAGGGTGTCTCCAGAGCACCCTTGGGCCCGGAGGGGCACAGGACCTGCAAAGAGCAGTGCCATGTACTTCTGGGTGTCTGCAGAGTGGACGGGGGCATGCTCAGGACACCAGAATTCAAGGCCAAGTTTCTATGGAATTGACCAACCCCAAAGGTTGATCCCAGCTTATGACAGAGCCCAGGAGAACCCAGAGTGGGTGATGGATTGGACACAGTGCAGAAACGCAGGTTATTAGAACAGGACAGACTTCTGTGTGAGTTTATAAATTTTAAAAAGTCCAAGTCTTTGGGGGAGTGCTGCTTGGTAGAGCGCACAGTGGTGAACTGGCCATTTCAAGTGAGATGGGCAAGTCCAGCAGCATTTCAAAGGAACGAGAGGAAAGAAAACTTACGTTCGCTCAGTACTCGCATTTAAGCAGACATTTAGTAGCTGTAATCCAGTCTGATTCTAAAGACTGCTCTGTGGAGAAAGCATCATTGACTTCAGACTGCATGGTACAGAGACGAGCACGTGAGAGGCTGAGCTGGTCTCCCCTCCACCAAGGTCACAGGGAGGCAGAGACTTGAACCCAGGCTGGCTCCGTCAGCAGCCTGCTCTTTGAACAAGGCTGCTTAGAGGTCTGGCTGCCCAGAGAGGGGACCGTATGCCCAGGGCAGCATCTCTGCTCCAGGTGTGGGCTCAGGGACGGAAGGGGGTCGTACGTGAGGCTGGGGGAGCTCGCACAGAACTCGGGGGCTGGAGCCGGACGGGTCTGAGTGCAATCGAACCATGTGGACCCTCAAGGAAGGAAGATATGAACTCCATATAACTTCTCTCATAAGTGAAATTACTTCCCAACAACAACTTACCCAATAAAACTCAATAAAACAAAATTGAGCCCCTAATAAAACATCTAGGAGACAGACTGAACGATCGCAGGCTTGTTTGCGGAACTCCAGCTTCACTGAGTCATTACTCTGATTTTGAAAGTGGAGAGTGCTTTTGGATTCTATGTGAACCCAGAGCTCCACTGCTTACATAATAACCCTCACGGGGTGGACGCTGGAGGTGTCCCCCAGGGGTCCCTTCAGGGTAGGGGGATGCAGAGCCGGTCTCCCCAGCTGCTGGGAAGAGGTCAGCAGGTGGGTCTCAGCGGCTGGCCGTCTGCAGGATCCCCTCAGGGCAGGACACTGACCCCCGAAGCCACACATCCTTCCCGGAGCAGTGGCCACCCCAAGCACCTCTTTTCAGAGCTGACCTCAGGCTCAGCCATGACCTTTGTGGAGACAATTTGACGGTGTGCTCTCCTCCAACTCCCGCGGCTCACAAGGGCACCCCCGACGACAGCCCGAACCCCAGTCTCTGCTTTAGCCTGACACTTAGGGGAACCCAACCCACGACAAGTATTCACTGAGACACCCAAGTTCTTCCGCTCTAAAGATGTCATGCGACCTACTGACCTTGCATCGCAAGGAGTTTCTAGAAGTGAAATCCATGTTGTCATGTGGATGAAAGGGCAAGTCACTTCTCACCAACATGCGCCCACTTTGGATGGAGATGACCCGCGAGTAGATGAAAAATCCAAGTGGAATTGCCCACCCCACAGCACTCACGGCCCTTCTCAGTGGAGCTTACCAAGAATTTTAGAAGCTGTTTTATTTAATCCAGGTTATTTCTGCTTCTATTCAGTTACCTGTTTCTGTACATCTATTGTCTTTGAAAGATCTTTGGCAATTTGACAATTCAGCTAAAATAAAGGAACAAAACCAAGCCTAGTGGGAACTTTGGGGGCTGTTAACAGGTGACAGGTGACGGATTCTCCCTCCCAGAGTGGACTGGACGCACCACCACGGTTTGCTCCTGGCTCATCTCCTGGACATCACATCCTCTGGCCATTTGCTTATGAGAAGTCCAGAGAAAGATCTGGAAAACGTGTTATACCCACACATTTCCATCTCAAATCCTGTCTTTTGCTCCCGTTAGCCATGTTTTTAAAGGAAATAGAAAAATGGTGGAAGCCATACCAGTGCATCCTGGGGATTTGGAGGGAATGTTATCTTTCTGGTGACAAGTTTCCCTCCAGGAAGTGTCTTTTCCACATGGCCAGTCTGTCCTGCCTGCGGCGTGGGGCCGAGGAAGATGGACACAGCATCTGTTCCTCCGTGCCCGTCTCGTCTGGACTCTGAGCGGTTTCAGTGACCAGCTTGACCAACAAGCTAAGGTGGGCGGGGAGTGACCGGCCTGTACCCTTTGTCTGGACTCCCTGAACTTTAGTGCTGAAGTCAGCATCCCAGGACACTGCTCTGTCCTCCATACCCAGGGGCGGTGAACATCCCAGGGCTCCTGAGACCAGACCACGAGATTTCCGGTGATCAGAGGTCTTTGGCAATAAGCTGTGTGTCCACCCCAGGTTGCGAAATTGGAAAAGTTCATGCCCGTGAGGTATTTCCATTTCCTAATCTCTCCTGTGGGGGCACAGACCCAGATTATGACCCGAATGAGATGGCGCAGAGCCCCGACACAGTCTCTGCTGTGGAATTTGAAGAAGCGATTCACAGTCAGATCCCTACTATGGCACTGCCATTTAAAGAGATTCTACATGTTCTGAATTGATAAAACAAGGGAGATCGTACACCTCAACAGTTGTATAAGGTGAAGTGAGATTCTCTTAGAATAGTAATTGCACTAAGAAGCAGGGTGGATTTCCATCTTGTTTGCCAGCACACAGACTGTCTTTAGAAGCCATCCACCAGGTGGTAATGGCAAATGAGCTGGTGTCATCTCATCACTTTTTATAAGCCGAGTCCAGCTCTTTGTGACCCCATGGCCTGTAAACTTGGCAAGCTCCTCTGTCTGCGGAATTCTCCAGGCCAGAACACTGGAGTGGGTGGCTATTCCCTTCTACAGGAAATCTTCCCAGCCCAGGGACTGAACTCAGATCTCCCCCCAAGGCAGGCTGATTCTTTACGTTCTGAGAGACCAGGGAAGCCTTTTTTATAAGTTAAGAAATAATAACCGTAGAAACAGAACAAACAGTCAGCAGCAAAGGAGTTAAGGCAATGAGCCATCCTAAATGGGAGTTCAGCTGATGGGGTGGTAAGGACGGGCCGTCTGGGCCACACCGGCATCGTTGCAGCTGCGTCCTGGGGCCCAGACGTGCCTGGCATGTGATCAGGGCTCCACAAATCCTTGCTGAATGTTTGTAATAATTGGCGCTCATTTCTAATAAGCACATTATTACTACATGATTAACTCGATTTTCCCAGAAACAAAATACACTGTAACAACTTTGGAATAATCTCCTTAGGAAGCCACGTTAGGGACCACCTCATAGCTCAATCTACCCCTAATGAGATCATTTTGTCAACGGAGTATTTGGTTTCCATGGGATCATGTCCAACCTATACTGACTAATGTGGGATTTCCCTTATAACTCAACCTACCAGGCCAGCCTTCCATTGTTTCCTGGGTCATCAGCAACGCTGACCAGGGGATGAGGCCACAGAGTGGAGGGCAGAGGAGAGGGCTGGGCGCTGGCTCCTGGGCACACCCCACCCTCTGCCAGCCAGTCACCAGCTGGCAAAGACTCTTCTCCAGAACCAAGAAAGAGTCTTTCCACAAAGAGGTGTGTTCTCTCACCCACAAGTGAGAACAAGAGGCCAATGCGGCATCTCAGCATCGACTAGAAATCCAGTCCAGTGAGACCCAGCCCAGTAAAGCCCCTCCTCTTCATGTGCAACGAATTCAGCCGAGAAGTGCATGGGCGCACAGTGCCCAGGGGGAATGCCGGGGTGTGGCACAGCCGGTGGGCAGTCACCGGCTGCCACTGGGCCTCACTGCGTGGGTCAGCACGGGCCCCGGTGGGGAGGTTCCCCTCGCTGGTGCTCTCCATCACAGAGACCATGAGGGTGTGGGCGTCTGAAGCGGAACCAGCAGGCACACGCCTCCCCCTCACCTCGGTGGGTGGGCAAGACGCAGGGGCAAGGCCGAGGGCCCGTCCCAAGACCACACGCCCACTGATTTTAAGCATGGGTTTGGACCAGAGCAGTGAAGGCAAGAAATTCTGTGACCAAGAGGAAAAGAACTGCAGGTATGCATCATACACAACACATACACACCATGTACACACACGTGCACACACACGCACACATGTGCACAGGTGCACCCCTCTCACACACACTCATATACACAAATACCATCAGTGTTTTCTTTCTAGCACTTGACTCTGAACAGAGCTCATGGATAATCCCTTGGAAACTCAGGCAGCACCACTGTCTCAGCGCACTCAGTTGCTCAGTCGTGTCCGACTCTTTACCACCCTGTGGACTGCAGCCCGCCAGGCGCCTCTGTCCATGGGATTCTCCAGGCAAGAATACTGGAGCGGTTGCCATGCCCTCCTCCAGGGGATCTTTCCTACCCAGGGATCAAACCTGGGTCTCCTGTATCTCCCTCGGGGGCGGGCAGGTTCTTTACGACTGAGACACCTCAGAAGCCCCGTTGTCTGAGCATCATTCTCCAAACATTCTTTATTTGGGCAAATCTTGGAAACAATCAGGTTTAAAATTTCTTTTTGATGTCATATTCACAAGCTACTTTGCTTTCATTGCTCTCATCAGGAAAAGACATACAATCACTGTAGAATGCTTCTTTAAGAGGTGGGCTGAATTGACTCAAATTTTTGAACATCAACAGTTAGACTGTAGGTGCTTACGCTGGTGCCTAGTCCCTTCGTGACATTCTGAGTCTACCCAGGACAGCCTGTGGGACCTCCAGCCCCCAGGTTATGGGGTCAGAAGGAAGGGTTACAGGAACACGGGAACCATCACCCTGCCTGCACTCGGCCTGATGAGCTCTCAGTACAAACAGCCCTTGAGTGGCCGAGGCAGGGACCCCACGGGACACAGGCTCAACGCTCCCCCACCCCCCAACCTCTTGTCTTTTACCAAAAAACTCTGAGGGCAGAAACTCCTGCACAGCTTCAGGTCAGGCTGCCCACCCCAGTGTCCAGCGCCATTTCCCCAAACAGAGGCCCCTGCCAGGAGCTTGGAGGAGCCTGGAGCTCGTGGTCCTGGTGGGCTCTGTGCTCCCAATCACTCAGGTGGGAGCAGAAGAAGACCAGCCTGCTGGGCAGGGGGTCACGGGAGGCTCAAAGCACAGACTTTGTGACCTGCAGACAGCACGCTGGGCTCCTTGCCGGGAGATCGGAAGGCCTGTGCTCCTCCCTGGACGTCCCTCCCCAGTTCAAAGCAGAAAACGAGGTCTTAGGTTACAGGATCGAGTAAAACAGTGTCTTATGGAGCACAGCAACACCTGGCCATGATATTGCTGCTGTGTTTGCATCTTGTGATTTTAAAAATGATAATAGTAAAAACAGAAGAAAGTGTGTATCCAATGGAGTAAAGTCCCAAGAACTTCAGTAATGACCAGGTGCCAAGTTCTGTGGATCTGTGGCTTAAAGGGACTGGCTCAGCTTCTCACAAATGCCAAGCCTACTTTCCAGCTGGATCTGGATGCAGCTGTGAAACTCCAGCAGGGAGCCCTCAGTGTGCTGGAAGAGGGGTGTAGAAATCCAGACACTCTCTGAGTGGCCGACCCTTCCTAGCGGTGGGAGAGCTCGTCACGCACAAGGATGCCTCACACGCTGGGCTGAAGGACGAGCACGCAGATTCGTGAGGACGCCCCACCGCCCACAGCCCACTCGGGCCTCCTGAGCCCTGCGCCTCGGCCGCCCGCTGAGGCCTCCCTCCCCAACCCTGGACCCCCCGGTCCTTCCTTTTAAGACGCTGCACCAGATGTCATCCCGAGTCATCCACACCCTGGTACAGATCAGACGATGGGTTCACCTGTGTGCACACGCTTTTCTGCTTGTGTGCTGAGTGCGTCTCTCGTGCTGTGAGAGACACTGCATTTCCGAGAAAAGACTTGGCTCGCCTTGAGTGCTGAGGGCATCTTGCCCTCCAGACGAGTGGACAGCCTGGCATGGACAGTCCACTGTGGGGCTTTTCTGCAGAGCATTCATCCTGTCTGCCCAACCACTGTGCCCTGCCCTCTCACAACAGCGGGATCCACCTCCATTCTCGCCCAGAAAGCTCTCTTTTCCAGGGATCTGTACAAATTTATCTTGCACTAAATTCATTCAGTTTCACAAATTAAATCAGTAATTCTGCCGCCATAAACAATGGGATGAGTTAACACAAACACATCCATTTCCATCCATCTTCATTCACAGTCCTTTTCAAGTACTTCAGAGGCAGTGATTGTTCCTCTAAACAGGATGAAATTTAGAAGAAAAAGGAGTTGTGCTTTTAATGACACTGTGAATCTAAGAAGCATCTCGTGGATGATTATCCAGCCAGAAAGGCTTGTTCATTTACAAGGCTCTCTAATGAAAGCCATTGGCAGGTTGCTTACACTTATCAAATATTCTTTTAATAAATACAGATATTCTTGTAATAACACTTTTAAAAAAACATGTATCAAAAGGAGTAAGGGACTCGAGAGCTACCACAAAGACCAGGAGCAAAGCACTGTTGGCTTGTGACCTAAAGGGACCAGATCAATGTCCCATGAGCATCAGCTTTAGTGAGGCAAGATGCAGAAGTCCACCAGCGAGCCCCGGGCGTGTCTGGAAGGATTCTTAACCATCTAGCAAGGCACTGGGGGAGACTCAGTAGCGCCAGGGCCCTAATTCAGGTTCTGACATCTTCACGGTCATCAGAGGCTGCTGGCAGGGTTCAAGAGTCGAGAGTTGTAAGCTGGCTCCTGAGGCTGCACTGGGAGGAAACGTGAAGTGGAACTGGGTCCCTCTGGGCCCTTCCGGGCCAGCCTGCTCTCCCCAGGCCCCGCACCCAGCAGGGTCCCCACGTCACCTCCAGACGATGAGCAGCGGTCTCAGCATCTCAAGCCCTGCTGGGGAAAGGCTGGGATAGCGGACGTCGGCAGCGCTGGCCTCTGCGTACGGGGACTCCCTGCGCCTCGTCCACCGTGGAGTCCTTGCCGGATGGTGATGGCCCTCAGTTCCAATGCCACTCGTCTCGATGGCTGAGCCTGGAGTCCCGAGGCCCTGACACCTCTGAGTCCTGCCCCTCGTGGCCGAGCCCTCGCCGTGTGGGAAGACGCAGGAGCCTGAGTGGGCTAGGGGTCGGGGCGGCCCACTCACCAGGTGGACTTCAAGCAGGCGGGCAGGCCCGTGCCCCTAGACCTGCACGGGGCACTGCTGGCTCCATCGAGGCCCGGTGGTCTCTGACAGTCCCTGCGTCCATGCAGGATGCAGAAGGGCTGCAGCTGGGGTAGGTAACGACTGGAGATGGGTGTAGATGGCTGTGACCTTGTACCTGTGAGTCTGGACAGGACGCACTCACCAAGCCGGATGCCCCAGATCAGAAGGCATCTGGACCACGCTGGGACACGCTGGGACAGCGGGCCCCAGAACCACCTTTGGAAATGGGGCTCAGTGGCCAGGGGTGGGGTGGGGGTCTTTAAATGTACTTAGTAAACAGAGGGCAGGGAGAGCAGGCTTGGGGCCTGACTATGTGTGCTTTCAATGATCAGGGCTTTGGGAATGGCTTCGAGGACGGCTGTGCTCAGCGCTCAGGGTGCGGGGTGGCTCCTGGGGACGAGGCTGCCGAGGACGGCCCCGGGACAGGCCCCAGACAAGTGACTGCTTCCCGTTTCCTCACTGGAACTTTTTGTCCCAAAAGTCAAGCTCTGAAGACGCCAGGGTGAAAGGTACAACACTGAGTGGTGGATGAAATCTACCCCAGGTCTAAAATCAAAGCGCCTAACCTTGATGGACTAAGACCTTACTCACAAAGTAAGAATAATAAAGCGTAAGTCACGCTGCCACGTCGATGGACCTGAACGGGCAACTCTTCGCAAGAAGTGAATTTCTTATCAAATTCTGACCTTGCACAGAGGACCTGGGACAAAGCGTTCTCTCCAAAGCAGAGACTCAGCAAGACTGTTTGCTGGAGGAGGACACGGAACTGCCCTCCAGGAGGGTCTGAGTTCCAGGAAACACGTGCGATGGGGAGCTTCAGGGTCTGGAGGAGACAGCTGACATTTGTCTCAGGTTCTCGGATATGATCTTGAGTCCTTAGCTCACCTGTGCACGCACACAGCCACACACAGTTCCCCTGGCCAGCCCCTGGGCCAAGCCCCGCCCAGAAGGTGGGATCAGAATGTAGTACCTGAGAAAAGAATATCTGGGGGACATGGTGCCGAAGCACCTACTGTAAACGTGCTGAAGGGTGATGCCGCTTCAGAGGCACAATCTGGGGGAACATTCTCTCCCCTCCCGTCTCTAAAGCAACGTCTCTATGAAATACACGGGTATAACTCTGGGGTTTGGATCGCACAGCCCACTGAGAACTGTTAGAACTCTCCTCGCCCTCAAATGCACCTGGAAATGATAAAAAAAAAAGCCCATCTGCCTATTTTGAGTAATGCTGGCAAAGTTTTCCAAGATGTGTGCAGTTTGCTCTGGTACAGCTGTGTAGGGGGATATGTATTCAACACGGAGGGCGAGGAATTAGGCTCCGGATTGCTGCCCCCGGGAGCAGGCGCATTGCTCCTGGACCTCAGATTCCACCATGAAAAGCCCGGAATCTGCCAGCCCCTGCGCTCACTGCTGCTTTGAAACTCAACCATTGAACATTCTGGAAACAAAGGGGACTCACACGGCCGCCCGGAAGCACTTAGAAAATACACACAGAAGAGGACGTGTGGGGATCGTTCTGTCTCTCAAATTAGCAGGCATATTTTCATTTAAAAACTTCAGACACTCACACAAATGCAGAGGCGTGTGTTTGTCTTACACAATGTGCAACAGTGCTTCTTCAGAGAGACGAATATGTCAGCAGCCACGGGCTAGACGCAATCTCTGGGGGGGTGGGGGGAGAGTCATGGAATGAGCGCTGGCAAGAACCTTGGGTTCACGAACCTTGAGACTGTGGAGCGAAACGCTTTCAGGAGAGAGTGAGTGTGTGTCTGTGTGTGTGCACGCGCGTGTGCAGGCTCTTGCATGCTGGCAGAGCAGGGCTGGCATGAGGCTGACCCTCAGGGCACCTTCAGGCACCAGGTCGCTGGGAGTCTTTCCCAGGATGGGAGTCCACACAGGTTAGGAAAAGAATATGACGCCTCCATCCCCTCACCCCATGTTGGGTGACGAGCACTTTCTCCATTTCCACGGCCTGCTTCATCTTGTCCGAGGGGCAGATGTCCGGGGTCCAGCCCTGACCTGCAGACTCAGGGGCCGTCCACCGCCAACACAGAGGGTGGGTGACCCTCCAATGCAAGCCCAGAGAAATGGCCAGTGTGGTGGGCCCTAATAATCTATCTTGCCCGTTTCACCCAGAAGCCGGCTTAAAACTCAAAATTCGCAAAGCTGAGATCATAGCCTCCGGCCCCATCACTTCATGGCGAACAGATGGGGAGAAAGTGGAACAGTGGCAGACTTTATTTTCTTGAGCTTCAAAATCACTGCAGACGGTGACTGCAGCCACAAAATTAAAATAAGCTTGCTCCTTGAAACAAAAGCTATGACAAACCTAGTTGCCGTTGTTCAGTCGCCAAGTTCTATCAACTCTTCAAGACCCTGTGGACGGCAGCACGCCAGGCCTCCCTGTTCCTTACCATCTCCTGGAGTTTGCCCAGGTTCATGTCTGCTGCATCCGCTATGCCATCCAACCATCTTATGCTCTGTTGCCCTCTTCTCCTTCTGCCTTCAATCTTTCCCAGCATCAGGTTCTTTTCCAATGAGTTGGCTGTTCACATCAGGTGGACAAACCTAGACAGCATAGTAAAAAGCAGAGACATCGCTTTGCCAATGAACGCCTATACTGCAAAGCTATAGTTGTATTCATGTACAGATTCATGTACAGATGTGAGAGCTGGACCATAAAGAGGCTGAGCAGCAAAGAACTGATGCTTTTAAATTATGGTGTGGGAGAAGACTCTTGAGAGCCCCTTGAACTTCAAGGAGATCAGACCAGTCCATCCTAAAGGAAATCAACCCTGAATATTCATTGGAAGGACTGATGCTGAAGTTGAAACTGTAATACTTTGGCCACCTAATGCAAAAAGCCAACTCATTGGAAAAGACCCTGATGCTTGGAAAGGTTGAGGGCAGGAGGAGAAGGGAACGACAGAGGATGAGATGATTGGATGACAACACATGCTCAGTGGACATGAGCTTGAGCAAACTCTGGGAAATAGTGAAGGATGGGGAAGTCTGACAAGTTGCAGTCCATGGGGTCACAAAGAGTTGGAAATTACTTAGTGACGAACAACAATTCCGAGTCAAGACCCAAGTGCATAATCTAATCAACCCTCAGCCACTCTCAAGGAGCAGACTGAAATCACAGTCTTTATGCTAAGCTCAGAGCTGAGCTCAGAGGGCAGAGCCACCTAGCCAAGCATCTCTTAGAGACTTTGGAACGACCACCCAGCCAAGTCTTCCTAGTGACGGCAGAGTTTAGCTTTGCTGTGTCCCTGTTCCATTTGGCATCTTCAGTGCCACGCAACTCAATCGATCAACGTCATTTAAACACACAATTAAAGCAGGTGGAAGAGGTCTCGGGAAGCCCAGGACACTCCACTTCTTTCCAGAAGCCCCTCTGAACTTGTGCATCTGCTGTAGTTGCTGAGGATCGCAGAGGACAGGCAAGGGCCACGAGGATCTCTCTGCAGCCCTTCACCAGCCTGTCTGAGGCCCTGCCTCTGCTCGGTGGACTCAGAGGGCCGAGTGCAGCTCTATCCCGTAGGCTGCAGCCACTTAGGGAAGATGATCTGCTGAGATGCCCAGCGCAGGCCTTGGGCATGCGGTGCCTGGTGTCTGAGTGAGTTCGATGGGAGGACAGGACACCAAGTCAGTGGGACAGGACAAGGCCAGCTCAGGCTGGGGCTGGGAACGCAAGGCTTTTCTCCCCACCTGCCTCGGTTGATGACTTACACTGCTGTCCTTGGAGGGGAGGCGCCGTGACGGCTGGCTCGCACAGGACACCCATAATTAGACCTTGCGCCCTGGAAGCATCTCCCAGCCCTGGTGTTCAACTTCGTCTTATGGCTAAAGGAGCCAGAGCTGAGGAGTGTTAGGAGAAGTTAAACACTTGTCAGCAGGAAGCGGATGAGGATTTACTGCAAACCCACATCACTAATGCATGAGGAGGGCCTGGCTGGAGATGCGATTGTTCTCCTAATCATCATCCACGTTCTATTACCCATTACACAAAGGGGCGGGTAGACTTTCTCCCAGCCCAGAGCTCACGTGGTTCTGGGGAGATCGGTGACCCGGGGTCATGGATGGAGCGATACGGGCTGGAGGGTCAGCTCAGTGCAGCAAGGAGTCTATGATTACTCCCCAGAGGCTGGGGAGGAGGCGAGGGTTCAGGCCAAGCGGGGCTGGGGTCAGGGGCAGGCCAGCCTCATGCCAGGCAGCACCTCATCCTTCACAGCAACAGCCCCCTGTCCCCCGTCCACCTGGGGACCCTGGGGTCCTGGCTGGGGGTGAGGTGGGGAAGCACTTGGAGGAGAAGATGCTGATCTGCCGGGGTCGCCGGGGTCAGCTCGGTGTGCTGAGAAGGCCGCAGGTACGCCTCCCGCTCCCCTCCCCGGCAAGAAGAAGACCCCCCTCAGGGAGACGCAAGGGGACTCTTGCCTCCCTGCGATGCCTGGGGCCACCCCCTCCACAGGCGCAGTCTCCTTGCTTTCTATGCGGGAAGGATGGGCTGGGGTGGGGTGAGTCAGCGGGTGGGGAAAATGCAGCATCTCCCCTCCCTGGCCTCGCTCTCCCGGGGTCTCAGAGGGCAGCCCCCACCCTAAGGGGAGGCACGCACATCCAGGGCACCCTGGGAGGACCCTCATCCACGGGCAGGCCCCCACAACCCTGGGCTGAGCCTTCCTCCTTGGCAGGGCCTCCGGGACCGAGCCTGGGGAGGGGGCACGTGGCCTTTGCCCATGATGTGGGAGGGGCAGCAACAACCTCACTGGCTGGACAGATGATACATAACGAGCGATTACAGAGAACGCAGGTGGACGCCGACAGAAGGCACGCTAACAAGGAGCTGAGTCCTAAAGGCTGAGCTGAGCTGAGCCACCCCAGAGCCCAGGCGAAAGGGAGCGCCAGCAGACCCCGTGTGAGCCCCCCGAGCTGCGCCCACGGTGCAGTCATCACGGGGACTGTGATGCTCCCCAGCTGCGGTCTTATTGATCCTGATGGCTGTCGGGCACCCCTGAATGTTGTGCCCAGGTGCTGGGGGACAAATTGTGTCCCCACCTCCAGCTCCCACGACGGAGACTTAGCCCCCAGGATCTCAGAACCTTGTCTGCCTTAGGGTCACGGCTGATGAAAACAGCTACAGCTGCGTCACACTGGAGTTTCGCTCTTCAGTTGCTGAGCTGTGTCTGACCCTTTGCGACCCCATGGACCGCAGCACACCAGGCCTCCCTGTCCTTCACCACCTCCCGGAGCTTGCTCAGACTCATGTCCACGGGGTCAGTGATGCCCTCCAACCGTCTCGTCCTCTGTCTCCCTCCTCCTCCTGCCTCCAACCTTTCGCAGCGTCAGGGCTTTCCCAGTGAGTCAGCTCTCCGCATCAGGCGGCCGAATTATCGGAGCTTCAGCTTCAGCCTCTTCAGTCTCAGCTTTCCAGTGAAATCCAGGGCTACTTTCCTTCAGGACTGCCTGGCTTGATCTCCTTGTAGTCCAAGGGACTCTCCAGCACCACAGTTCGGAAGCATCAATTCTCCAGCACTCAGCCTTCTTTATAGTGCAGCTCTCACATCCATACATGACCACTGGAAAAACCATAGGTTCGACTATTCAGACCTTTGTTGGCAGAGTGATGTCTCTGCTTTTTAGTATGCTGTCTAGGCTGGTCATAGCTTTTCTTCCAAGGGGCAGCCATCTTTGAATTAACCCTGGGGTTAGTGGACACCTAATCCAACAGGACGGGTGTAAGGAAAGAAGACGCGTGGATACAGACACACAGCAACACACCTGTGGCCCTGACGGCCGAGTCGCAGGGATGTTTCCGGAAGCCCGGGACAGGGCCTACGGCCAGCACCGCCAGGAGGCGGGGGCCACCTGCGACACATTCAGGACCGCCAGACGCCTCGATCAGGCGTTTCTCACCTTGCAGGACCTGAGAGAACCCTTCCTGGCGTTTCAAGCTGCCTGCTCTGGGCAACTTTGTCAGGGCAGCCGGGGACACGGGTCCTTCAAGCCTGCGCCTGCCTCTCCTGTCTGCGTCTTGCCCGAGTGCTGCCTGTCCCCCACTGCCCTGGGTCCAGGGGAGACTGGGGGGCCTGAGGGTGGTCTCCGAGGTGATGTGGGTGCAAGCTGGGGTGACGCCCAGTGGGCACCGCAAGCCTGCTGCTGCTCTGCCAGGGACCCTGGCCCTTCCTCAGACCACGCAGCTACCTGCCCATTCCAGGTACGCGGTGACGAGGCTCCGACCCACCCCAGCCTCGGGAGGGCTGTTGCTCCCGTCTGTGGGGAGCAGCGGGTGTCAGGGAAGCCCAGCGGCCCTGCGTCAGCATAAGCACCCTTCTCCCTGGAGCGGCCGAGGCAGGCGACGCCTGTGTCCCCAGGTGAACGGAGGTGCGGGGGAACACGGTCAGGGGGTCAAGGTGGGCGGGTTCCTCCTCCCTGCGGGTGGGTGCAGGTGCCCGTAGCTGCACAGGACGTGAGGCTCAGCCCGTGGCACGTGGAGGCTCTCAGACGTGAGGTATGGGGGCGGCGTGGTCAACAGAGCCCCGAGCGCAGAGGGAGCGGCTCCGGGACCCACAAGCTCTGACGCCAGGGCGGGACCCACAAGCTCTGACGCCAGGGTGGGACCCCACGGTGGGACCCCACCCTGCAGCGCCTCTGCAGTCCAGGCTGGGGGCAGTCGGGGAGGCATTGCTGTGCTCTCAGGGGACTTGGACTGCAGAGAAGGGGTGGCTTTGTGAACGGAGGGAGCCGAGGAGCAGCCCCAGCCGGTCCGGGTCTCAGAGAGTCCTTTCCTTCTCCACGGGGACACCCTTCTTACCAGACTCCCTTGACTAGGCTCTGCTGGGTCACAAAGGGGTTGAAGAGACAGCACGGGGCTCAGCCCCAGCTCCTGAGCCATTCGTGTGCTGCCTGGTGCATCCCGAGGCCCAGAGGTGGCAGAAGATCATCTGGACACAGAGAGTCAGGGCCAGGTGACCTTTTCCGGAGGAGGCTCCAGGGTGTAAGCCTCACCCAGGCCAGCCGGAGCCCCTCACCCCCTCGGAGGCCCTGGGGTCGCCCCTCAGCCAGACTGCTGTCCCCCCACCCCCTTTCTCCCCCGCTCCCTTTCTCCCCCGCCCCCTTCCTCCAGCACTCAAGCGCGGACCTGCCAGTCTGTTTCCACTTTGGGGTCAAGACCCCTGACATGACCTTGGATTATGGAGGAGAGGATAAGTGAAAGTGCTGTGTCCGATTCTGCGACGCCATGGACTGCAGCCCACCAGGCCCCTCTGTCCATGGGATTCTCCAGGCTAGAATACTGGAGTGGGGCCATGCCCTTCTTCAGGGGATCTTCCCCGCCCAAGGGTCGAACCCTGGCCTCCTGTATTGCAGGTAGACTCTTCACTGTCTGAGCCACCAGGGGATCCAGCTGGAGAGGATTACTGGGCTGGGTCGCCACTTCCTCCTCCCGGGGACAGCCTCCAAACCATACACGGAATCTGAACAAGTCATCATTGCCAGAATGCAGCAGTCTGGCTGCTGGTTCAGGGCGCCCACTGCCAGAAGGCGCTCAGCATCCTCCCTCCTCTCTCCATGACGAGCTTTCCTGCCTGGTGATCAGAGTGCGGAGGTGTGCAGAGCTTAGCTCAGGCTCACAACTGCAGGAGGATCCGGACGTAGGGCCCCTGTCAGGGGTGAGAGAGAGACAGCAATCTGCCCACCGAGGCTTTAGTCCCCATCAGGCCTGAAGTCGTCACACAGACTCGAGGTCTCGGCTTGATTGCCACAACCACGCTCAACAGGTTAGTCACTCAGTCGTGTCCAACTCTTTGTGACCCCATGGACTGTAGCCCGCCAGGCTCCTCTGTCCATGGGATTCTTCAGGCAGGAACACTGGAGTGGGTTGCCTTTGTCTTCTCCAGGGGATCATCTCAATCCAGGGATAAAACCTGGCTCTCCTGCTTTGCAGGCACTCATTACCATCTTTACCTGAGAAGCCAAATTGGTCCTTGGAAATGCTTAAATCTAATTTTGTTTCACCAATTGGATAGTATAGTTATTCTTTCCATTTAGGAATCAAACTGAATTTGTACATTTGGTGGCAAACTATTAATTTGGTCATTTCCACCTGTCTTGACTGCCTCTCATCTTGAGGTCTAAGCTCTGAAAAGGGCTTTTTTGACCTTGACTTTCAGCTGCCAGCACATTAATTTCAGACTTGGACCTGAGAGCTTTGCTCATTAACCTGATCCATGTCACAGGAGCTGGATAAGGTGAGGTGGGGGGTAGCGGATACGGAGGGCTGTGGAAATGACCCCCGAGCTGCTCTTCTGGAGGAAGTCCTCATCACTGAGATGCAATTCCATTCCTCTCTTATCCTTTAGTTTTTTTTTTTAAGGAACAAGATCAAATGTTTTATACTAGTATCAAATTTCCATAACCATATAGGATAAATAATTTAAAGCCTGTAATACAAACAGGCAGCAGGAAGGTTAGTTGGCACAACTGGGTCAGGAGGTGGGTGTGAGTAAGGGGCAGAAGGGCCAGCTGGCCTGGCGTGCTGTCCTCGAAGGGCTGGGCGTTTGGTAGACGTGGGCCGACCTTGCATACCCGGACAGCAGCTTGTCTCTCTCGATCACAGACTCTCCGATATTTGCAGGATAAGTGGTTGTTGTTTTTCAGCCCCTAAGTTGTATCTGACTCTTTGTGATCCCATAGACTGCAGCAAGCCAGGCTGCCCCGTCCTTAACTACTTCCCAGAGTTTGCTCAAGCTCACGTCCATTGAGTCAGTGATGCTGTCTAACCATCTCATCCTCTGTCGTCCCCTTCTCCTCCTGCCCTCAAACTTTCCAGCATCAGGGTCTTTTCCAGTGAGCCAGCTCTTCACATCAGGTGGCCAAAGTATTGGAGCTTCAGCTTCAGCATCAGTCCCTCCAGTGAATATCCAGGGATGGTTTCCTTTAGGATCGATGGGCCTGAAATGGTGGTGTATCTTGAGCCTTCGCGTCGGCCTTCGAGTCCACACCAGCTCCCCTGGAGCTGCACGCCTGCTGTGCAGTGGTCTTTGCTCTGTTTGCCAGCACTGCCTATGACAGTGACCCGTGGCTGATGCCCAACAAATATACGCCTGGTGAAGCCCACGCCCATGACACCAGGAAGTGAGGGACTCGGATGCAGGCAGAGGCACCGAGGCCACTCACGTGCCCTGACACAGACACACGGCTCGACGACTCCAGGCCTCTGTGAGTCAGCTGGGCCTTTTACGTTTCCCTAAAAGCCACCTTGAAAATGCAGTCCTTGGCTGTCAGGCCTCCTTGGCCTTCTCTGGAAGAGAGGACGGGCCATGACTCTCTTCTCTCCAGGCTAAAATGCAGGTTTCCAAAGCTTTTCTCCGCATTCTTATTCTGCCTCTCGACCCTTTAATCGTCCAGCGTCACTTTGGAGAATTTACACAGTCTCCTTGTCCGAGACAGCACGTCCTTCACGCGAGTCGGGCTTCGAGCGGGCTTCTTCAGCCTCTGCCTTGCCATCCATCCCCGCTGGGGAGTGCTTGGGGCTCCCGTGGCTGCGGCTGGCGCGCCAGGTGCGGGCCTGCTGGGAGTCAGCAGGCGAGCTGGCCTGAAGCGGCTGCCTGGCGGGTCCTGGGCGGGGCCGCAGCCGCGGGGCGCCTCTCGCCCGTCCCCATCTTCTTGCTGCCTCCGGCACCAGCAGGGTCACGGGCCGGGGCACCTCGTGCGGCAGCGTTCCTAGAGGTGCGGGCGATTTAACCAGATCCCCTCACAATAACGGTCTGTCAAGAGGTGCGCTTTAAGAGCCTTCAGAGTTATCTTCGGTGAGATGTGCTCTTTAAATACTGTAATTCCCATAATACCCTAACAAAAGCTCCATTCACAGCCTAACAGCATCGTGATGTTTGTGCTCACCCCAAAAGTAAACAGCACTGCCAAAGCCTGTCTAAGAGCCTTAAGCATATCCGTCATCCAGTCGGAACCGGTGACAATGGCTTCTTTTCAAAAGCAGAGTGGCGTTCAACACACACCACTCAGAGGGCTCCGATATGCACAAGCTCCAAGCAAAATATCCCCCAGGATGCTGAGAAAACCCTGCTGACTTAGCCCGAATGCATGCCGTGAGTGCTCATGCCAAGCTCCCAGCAGAAAGGGTACTCACAGAGAATAGGCCGGCACCACTCTGAGCCAGTGTCGCTTTATAGGAGCATTGTACCAAGTCCCGTGCATAGAACTAAGTGTCAAACGCTGTTAAGATCCAAGGGAAACTGAGGCTCTACTCCAGTGAATATCCAGGGATGGTTTCCTTTAGGATCGATGGGCCTGAAATGGTGGTGTATCTTGAGCCTTCGCGTCGGCCTTCGAGTCCACACCAGCTCCCCTGGAGCTGCACGCCTGCTGTGCAGTGGTCTTTGCTCTGTTTGCCAGCACTGCCTATGACAGTGACCCGTGGCTGATGCCCAACAAATATACGCCTGGTGAAGCCCACGCCCATGACACCAGGAAGTGAGGGACTCGGATGCAGGCAGAGGCACCGAGGCCACTCACGTGCCCTGACACAGACACACGGCTCGACGACTCCAGGCCTCTGTGAGTCAGCTGGGCCTTTTACGTTTCCCTAAAAGCCACCTTGAAAATGCAGTCCTTGGCTGTCAGGCCTCCTTGGCCTTCTCTGGAAGAGAGGACGGGCCATGACTCTCTTCTCTCCAGGCTAAAATGCAGGTTTCCAAAGCTTTTCTCCGCATTCTTATTCTGCCTCTCGACCCTTTAATCGTCCAGCGTCACTTTGGAGAATTTACACAGTCTCCTTGTCCGAGACAGCACGTCCTTCACGCGAGTCGGGCTTCGAGCGGGCTTCTTCAGCCTCTGCCTTGCCATCCATCCCCGCTGGGGAGTGCTTGGGGCTCCCGTGGCTGCGGCTGGCGCGCCAGGTGCGGGCCTGCTGGGAGTCAGCAGGCGAGCTGGCCTGAAGCGGCTGCCTGGCGGGTCCTGGGCGGGGCCGCAGCCGCGGGGCGCCTCTCGCCCGTCCCCATCTTCTTGCTGCCTCCGGCACCAGCAGGGTCACGGGCCGGGGCACCTCGTGCGGCAGCGTTCCTAGAGGTGCGGGCGATTTAACCAGATCCCCTCACAATAACGGTCTGTCAAGAGGTGCGCTTTAAGAGCCTTCAGAGTTATCTTCGGTGAGATGTGCTCTTTAAATACTGTAATTCCCATAATACCCTAACAAAAGCTCCATTCACAGCCTAACAGCATCGTGATGTTTGTGCTCACCCCAAAAGTAAACAGCACTGCCAAAGCCTGTCTAAGAGCCTTAAGCATATCCGTCATCCAGTCGGAACCGGTGACAATGGCTTCTTTTCAAAAGCAGAGTGGCGTTCAACACACACCACTCAGAGGGCTCCGATATGCACAAGCTCCAAGCAAAATATCCCCCAGGATGCTGAGAAAACCCTGCTGACTTAGCCCGAATGCATGCCGTGAGTGCTCATGCCAAGCTCCCAGCAGAAAGGGTACTCACAGAGAATAGGCCGGCACCACTCTGAGCCAGTGTCGCTTTATAGGAGCATTGTACCAAGTCCCGTGCATAGAACTAAGTGTCAAACGCTGTTAAGATCCAAGGGAAACTGAGGCTCTGTGCTAACACGTGTGTGCACGTGTGTCGGCCTCTCAGTCGCGTCCAGCCCTGTGCGGCCGCACGAACAGTATCCTCCTGGCTTCCTCTGTCCATGAGATTCTCCAGGCAAGAATTCCCTCCTCCAGGGGACCTTCCCGACCCGGGGATGGAAGCCTGGCCCCCTGCGCTGCAGGCAGGTTCCTCAGCGTCTGAGCCTCCATTCATTTTTCCTAACTTTTTGTTTTCTTTCGGAGAGTGCTTGGTGCGGCATGCTGTGCGAGCTTCAGGCATTCAGCACCGTGAGCCCACCAAACATGGACATACGTCTAGTCCTTTTCAGATTCTTTTCCCATTTAAGTGCTTCCCTCATACTGGACGTAAGCCCCTGTGCTCTCGAGTAAGCCACTGTTGTCATCTATTTTAAATATCACAGTGTGCACCTCTAGACATAGCACCACGCACAGGGTGGCTCAGAGGTAACGAATGCACGTGCCAGTGCAGGAGACACAGGAAACGTGGGCTCGATCCCTGGGTCAGGAAGATCCCCTGGAGGAGGAAATGGCAACCCACTCTGGGATTCTTGCCTGGGAGGTCTCATGGACAGAGGAGCCCAGCGGCTTGCAGGCCATGAGGTCGTACAGAGCCAGACAACACTTCAGGACAGGTCAGATCAGGTCAGTCACTCAGTTGCGTCCAGCTCTCTGTGACGCCATGGGCTGCAGCAGGCCCAGGCCTCCCTGTCCCTCACTTAGGGAGTGACTAAACTGATGCTTTTGAGCTGTGGTGTTGGAAAAGACTCTTGAGAGTCCCTTGGACTGCAAGGAGATCCAACCAGTCCATTCTGAAGGAGATCAGCCCTGGGATTTCTTAGGAAGGAATGATGCTAAAGCTGAAACTCCAGTACTTTGGCCACCTCATGCGAAGAGTGGACTCACTGGAAAAGACTCTGATGCTGGGAGGGATTGGGGGCAGGAGGAGAAGGGGACGACAGAGGATGAGATGGCTGGATGGCATCACTGACTCGATGGACGTGAGTCTGGATGAACTCTGAGAGATGGTGATGAACAGGGAGGCCTGGCGTGCTGCGATTCATGGGGTCGCGAAGCGTCGGACACGACTGAGCGACTAGACTGAACTGAAACAGCACAAAGAGCTGGCACCTGTCTGCCCCAGGCCCCGCAGGGCCCGGCCCTCCTGTTTGGTTGCACTTTGGACGCACTTAGAGCCCTGGTGCTGGGCTGTGTTCCAGGTGACCCTCGGCCACCTCGGCTGCAGTCCCCGCCCTGTTTCGGGGAAACTGCGGCAGACACTTCCTGACGCTCCGCCCTGCGGGGGTCCGAGGCTCTGCTGGACCCACAGCTGAGCCCACCCCCACCCTGTTCATTTGGAATTCCGAGAGCAGACAGGGGTGAACCAGCGGCATCTCCCCTGCGCTCCCCTTCTCAGACTCAGCAGGTTAGCAAAGCTGTTTCCACGGCAGATATGAGAAGCTGAGCAGTGTGGGCCCCAGGTGAGCCCCCCAGGGCCCAGGCAGGGCGGCTCCGGGGTCCAGGCAGGATGAGGCCTCTCGTTTGCATACCCTTGATCTCTCTGTCCATTTCAAGCCCATTACGTGTCTGCGAGATGTGAGCCCGCGCTCCCGCTCTGTGTAAAGGCAGTGGTTTTCACGTGAAGTGAAATTTCTCAAGAGGAAGCCTGTGTCCTGCAGGCCGACACTCAGCTCCAGCTCTTCTGTTAGCGCTTGAAGAAAGCCTACGCCAGGGGGACTAGATTCCGGGCCGGGTTTGAACTTGATGCTTCTTCTTTTTTTTTTTTCATTCAAGAAGAAACTTGAAGATGCGAAATGCCTGTAACGTGTTGGTTCTTCCCGACAAGGCATCAGTCGGAACATCAAGGTGGCCCCCCAGATTCCCAGCTTCTAGAGCATGGGGTCAGGATGGCTGCATGAGGCTCAGGCTTCCCCGGCCTGAGTGCCCAGTAGTAATAAGTTTGGTGCCGTGCCCAGTGCTGGGCCCACACATCGGGGCAAAACAGCCATCCAGACCTCACTGCTCTTGTTAAGGCCTGAACGCGAACAGTGACCCTCATGAGGGAGCTAGGAGCACATCCCTCTGGTGAGATTGTGAGGGTCTGCCCTCCCGCGCAGCAGCTCTAAGGGGCCCTCGGGCAGAGTGCTCGGGGTGCTGGTACTGACGGCCTCATTCCCTCTGGGTTCCTGCTCTGAGGGACTCTCCTGGACGTCGGTCGGTGGAGGTGTGCCGGGCAGGTCTTCAAGGGTTGGAGAAACACAGCTTCTGACATGCTCATTCAGCCCCATAGACCCAGATCTCTCTAGAAATGGCTTAGGATAAACATTTCTATTCAACGTCAGAAGTTTGGAAAGGGAGGCCGTGCAAACATGCCACCCTTAGGACATCCGGGTGCTGTTCGTGTTGGTGACTAACTTAGGAAGAAAATGGGACAAAATTCACACTACGTCCGGGTTGTTGTGGCTGTTCAGTCGCTCAGTCTTGTTGGACTCTTTGCAAGCACGCCGGGCTTCCCTGTCCTTCACCATCTCCCAGAGCATGCTTGAACTCATGTCCATCAAGGTGGTGGTGCCATCCAACCCTCTGATCCTGTCCCCTTCTCCTCCCACCTTCAGTCTTTCCCAGCATCGGGGTCTTTTCCAGTGAATCAGTTTTTCGCACCAGATGGGCAAAGTACCGGAGCTTCAGCTTCAGCATCTGTCCTTCCAATGAGTATTCAGGGTCGATTTCCTTTAGGTTTGAAAGGCTGTACCACCTCTGTAAAAACTACTGTTTTTACTGTGACTCCCGTGACGTGCCCTGGCCAGTCCTGACGTCAGGGAGTCCCTTCTCCCAATCCCAGTAACTAACAAAGAGTGACGTTACTCTCTCACAGGAGTCCCCACTGGACCAGGAGCTTCTTGAAACATCGGAGGGGTCGGGATTAGGAGCAAGGCAGCTGTGACCTGGCTGGGTCCAAAGCTTCCCTCCTCTGCACCTGTGCGCACCTGCCAGAGGACAGAGAACAGAAAGGAGGGGCCCCGTCCAGCTCGTGGAGAGCAGCCGCCCGGAAGGTTCTGAGTCGGCCTTCGGGAGGACAGGACGGTGTTCCAGTGGCTCCGAGTGATGTGGACACTTGGGCCACTGTCGCCCTTGGCTCCCTCGTCCTTCCACCCTCCTCTGCCATCCTCAAAGCCCTGCACCTGCCCCAGCCTTCCAGGCAACGGCCGGGCCCATCGCTGGGTCTCCATCACCTGCTTGGGAGCCGAGAGTGCTGACGGAACCAGTGTTGTTGTGAGGTCAAGTGAGGCCTCCGTCAGAGCCGAGAGGAGGGGCCTGTGGGTGGCAGGGGAGGGCTTTGGGCCTGCACATCCACTCTGGGCAGTGAGCTCCTGGTCGCCCAGCCCTGGCCAGACCCATCCTGCACCGGGTCCCGTGGGAAGACTCCAGGAACGTGACCCTTGAGATAAAGGGTGACTCCCTCCTCCCTCCCAGACCTCAGTCTCCCAGCTGAAACTGGATGGTGCTTATGTGAAAGAGCTGGTTGCCAGAACACGGCCTCACGACTTCCGAGAGTTTGCGCTTGGAGTCTAGATGATTCATAAGGTTAGGTGAGCCTTTACATGTTCTTCTGAGTCACCAAGAATGAACCCTTTTCTTCCTCAGGAGGGCATGCTGGTGAGTGCCACCGATGTTTCCACATCTGCTTCAGCCCTGAAGTTAAAACCACATTGCGATATCCAGGATAAAAGGAGCCCGTGGAGGAGAAGCAGATTTCCCCCTGATGGTTGAGGTTGTGACGCGGGCAGGAGTTAATTCCTCATTTCTGCCGAAAGCACCTTCTGATCCCTGCGTTCAAGGCGAGACTTCGCTGCCGCCTTTCAGCCAAGTCTTGAGTCCCACTCGAAGCAAAAGGAAGGGCCTGCACACCTTTTTTGTCGGCCAGAGTCTCTGGATTAGGGCTCCACCGTGCTCCATCTCTGCTGTCATTAACGTCCCCCTCGAATGAGCCTTCTCTCTCAGACAAAATAATGATTTTATTTGAGCCGCTGATGATTATCTGGCTGTATCAGACTTGAAAACTGTAATTTGAAAGAGACGAGTCTTCTGCTTTAGAGAAGGCCCAGCCGCTTTTTCCTTTTTTTCAAAGATAGATATGCGAGAGCTTCCTTTAAATTTAAGCTGACACTCTTTGTCCAGGGATTTGAAATCCTGTAGAATATTAAAGGCCCATTTTTATCTTTAAAATATACGTTTACAATCTGTTCTCTGTGGGCCTCTTTTAGTCCCTGGATGATTCTAAGTGACATTAAACGGTGAGTGAATTAGACTCAGCATGAATCACTAAATGGAAATGTATGTTTTAAAAAGCATTGATTCAGGTGATGTCGTGAGCTGAGCTTCGGCGGGAGGAGCGGCTGGGGCCAGGGCCCGGGGCTGCCCTGTGTGATCGCCCAGCTGCCATAGGTACCAACTGCGTCCCGCCAGTGCAGGGAGGGCCCTGTGGGGAAGCCTGGGGTCCCGATCGTGGTTCTCAAGTGCAGATTGCCCTGTAATTGGTCAATGAGGAAGAGGAGGCGGGAACCAGCAAGTGAAACTGTAAGACAAAGGTAGCTGGGCCTCTCAGCGCTGCGTGCGGGGGTAAAAGAGGGAAAAGGGCGTCTTCAAGGTAAAATGTGAATCAGGTCCTGCAGCTGTATTGCGTTTCCCTTACTAACATCACGGAGAGGGGAGACAGTGATCCTCCCCTCGTGGGGACAGGCGCTCCCGCCCCCTTACCTGGTCCCCACAGTCAGCCCTGCCCCCTCCTTCCTGCTCCCAACCCCCGGGTCCTGGTCCTCTAGGTTCCCGCCCCTAACCCAGTCCCCACAGCCAGCCCTGCCCCCTCCTTGCTGCCCCCCTCGCCACCTCACCCCTGCTCTGGGTCCTGGTCCTCAGCTGCTCTCTTGACCCTCCCCTGTGAGTGGCGAGCGTGGCTCGTGTCCGTGGCCTGCACACAGAGGCCTTCCTCCCTGCTGCACTGCCATCTCCCGCCCCAGACATCCGTGTGGCTGCGGCACACGTGCCCTTCCCCAGGGACGCAGATGCTGCGGGAGTCCCCAGGCTCCATGCACCCTCACGGAAGACTGGGGCTCCTGGGCTTTCTTGTGGATCTTCAGGAAGAGTCCAGGAGGCCGGGCTCCCGGGGCTGGAGACGTGGACACCGGGGGCTGCCTGCCAGGCCGAGGGCATGGCCGTCCGGGGGAGGCTGGTTCTGCGCATCTCCCTGCCTCCCGCGTGGGGCCCCTGGGTCCGCCTTCTCGGAGTCCGCTGCTCGGCCCCCGTCCTGTGGAGTCGTTATGCATCCTGCATCACTTCTGCTTCTGTGGGGTCTGGGGCCCACACTCTTCTGGCTGCACTTACCCACAGCACAGAGTGGCTGGGGGGTCACCTGCTGCTCTGAGCTGCCCTGGGTGGGCGGGTGCTCTGTGGGCTCTGCCACACTGCCAGCTACTGTGGGCAGGGCCGTGGACAGCCATGGGCTTTAGGACGTCACAGCACTGAAGGACAAGGACCCTCCGGTCCAGGGCTGGGAGCCCAGGGCGGGGAGGAAGACAGAGGGGGTTGCCTCAGGGGAGGGTAGAGGGCACGGTCCTCAATCAGGGGGCATCTGATGCCACAGACACATGTGGTGTCAGGACCAGGAATGGAGGCCAGCGGTGGTTTAGTTGCTAAGTCGTATCCGACTCTTGTGACCCCAAGGACTGTGGCCCTCCAGGCCTCTCTGTCCATGGGATTCTCCAGGCAAGAATACTGAAGTGGGTTGCCATTTCCTTCTCCAGGGATCTTTCCCACCTAGGAGTTGAACCTGGGTCTCCTGCATTGCAGGCAGATTCTTTACTGACTGAGCTTCAAGGGCTAGAGATGGCCACCAAATGTCCTGACAGGGGCCAAGGCCCAGCCCTCAGGTCAGGCTGGCCCGACGTGTCACTGGAGCTCAGCGGCGCTCGGCTGGGTGGGCAGCTGGGACCACGGCTCTGGGCCACAACCGGGATCTGGAACCCTGGTTCCTGGGGCCCTGGAAGACTCACCCAACCTCTAGACGCCTCTGTTTCCTCCTCCGTAAACAGAGCCGTGATCAGAGTGCCCACCCCAGAGACAGTGGGACGAGCAAGCTCAATGCTGGCGGCAGGCCTGCAGCCCACGCCAGGGCAGCGGTGAATGCACGATGCCCATCACCACCCTGAACACTGTTTCCACAAACACACACGGGGAGCGCTCCAAGCCTGCCCATCCCCTCCAGTGGCGTCTGGAACGTGGTATAAAACTTACCGAATAAGCAAACAAATTCATGAAATAAAAAATAAACATTCCGCAAGGGCCTTCTCTTGCCAACAACAGGTTCACGCTAACAAAAGCAAGCTCAGAAAACCGTCGGCACGTAGGCGGTTACTGTGTTCGCACAGGGCCTTTTCTGTGAGGATTGTGGCTGTGAGATGAAACACAGTTGGTGTGCGCTTGATCCCAGGGGAAAGAGCAGTGGGCAGGGTGCTTCGCCAGGCAGATCCAGAGGAGCTGTGGACTGGCTGGGGCTCTGAGGTCAAAGGCAAGGAGACCCAGGAACAAGGCCCTGGTCAGACAGAACTCATATTTGAAAAGACTCCAAGCAAAGTCACACCAGTGAACACGAACACGCCCACAGAGAACGCCAGCCCTCTAGGACGTTCATTTCCTTCCAGAAACAACAACACAATATTTTGTCTTAGAGTTTGGTTAAATGCTTCTTTCTTTCTTGGCGGTGGTTTCATCTTGCGCGCTTGTTTCTTTGCCAAAGCGAACACCACCCACACGACATATTTTTGCAACATTTCTTTTACTCTGGTGGTAACCCAGCTAATGAGAAAGATTGGAATCACGTGGAATCACATACTTGGCCAGCACAGACTTGTCCCTGTTGCTGCATGTGAAATAATATCCACAGATTCTTTCAATAAAATCACAGGTCAGAATAAGCCCTGGCCACACTTAGAGGTGGAAACAATTCTGGTACAGTTAAGAACCCTTAACACTGATGGTGCTACAAATCACAAAATCCCTTAATATTTCTTCTCCTAAGTCCCCAGGCCACACTGTCCTGCGAACCTCAGACCCTTATGCCAGTGCAGCGCCCTTTAGAGTTCAACCTCCTGGAATACCCAACACACTCTCAGACCATCTGTCTTTTAACATTTCTCATACATATCTGAAATCTTTAACACAAAGCCACTGGTAGCATGCCATTCCCATAAGAACATGTTAATAGAGATCTTTTCAAAAACAGCTTCAGAAAATGGGAGGAATCTCTTTGAACATCTTCAAAGAGATGCTCTATTTTCATGTAGACTTGACTTCGAAGTTGCACAATGAAGAGAAACAGACATTCATCAAACCTTTCAAGGCGTAGATGTTTATCAGGGGATCACAGCTCCGTGTGGCCCCAGCAGCTACCCTGCGAGCAGCTTCTAGGAGAAACTACTAATGTCCCCCTAGGACGTTTCCCAGGAGTGAAAGCACGCCTTTCCCACGCACCTGCGTCATCTAAGCCCTCTCCTTGTCCAAACCCAGCAGCCAATGGCTGGCTCCAGTTCTGTCTGCTATACAGAAAAGAATCCTTAAAACTCTTTTAAAAACTGAACAAATGACCACCTGAGTTAGCTCCTGATCCTTGACTTCTCTTCACCAACAGCAGATGAACACGAGTGTGGAGCTGTGAGTATCTGCAACAGTTATTGTCATAACTGGCCAAAGGGCACAGCCTTGAATGTGCATATGCAGGAGGGCTAAGTGGAGAGCCAGCTCACAGCAAACACTCCCCCACGCTGGCCCTGAGTCAGCTACTTCCTCATAAAGCACTGCCCGCACCTGCCCTGGGTTTGTTTCTGGTTCTCTTTCCTCCTGGTGCTCACTCGGTCACCACGCCTTACAAAGCTCACAGCATCCCAAAGCGAAGGCAGAACTGCGCCATTTTCATTTTTGTCGGTTGGTTTGGTTTGGCTCGACAGATCAGCCCCTGTGAGAAGGATGAAATGATTACCTGCATAGGGTCATTTTACGGAATAATCAGATTCCAGTTATTTTGCTTTGATTGTAAAGCACCCTGGTGGCTCAGATGGTCAAGAATCAGCCTGCAATGCAGGAGACCCGGGTTCGATTCCTGGGTCGGGAAGATCCCCCGGAGAAGGGCACGGCAACCCACTCCAGTGTTCTTGCCTGGAGAATCCCAGGGACAGAGGAGCCTGGCGGGCTACAGGCCACGGGGTCACAGAGTGTCGGACACGACTGAGAGGCTGACACTCACTCAGGCGACTGGAGAGTGAGGCAAGGCGTGCTGAGCCTTCAGCTGCAGGAGGTCTTCCCGAAGCCACGTTCAGCAGTGTCGGCTCCTCCGAACCCCACTCTCCTTGGAGGATGAAACCCAACCCCCACGTCGAACATGTCCTTATGGCACGTTGTTTGGCTGAACTTAGGGATCACCTCCTGTGACTTACGGCCTATGAAAACAACAAGAAATGCCAAGTGTGTGATGCACATAAGTGTACACTGCTGTGCAACTCAGCACACAAATTAACTCTAACCCTACAAAACAGCAGCTTGAGGTGACATCGAAGCTTGCCTGTGGGGCAAGGATCGATGCCGACAGTGCATCCACGTACTAACCCCGCCGTGATGCTGTGCCACACGCCTCAGGTTATCAACCTTCAAACACGCCTTTGCTCTAAAGGCAACCACATAACGGGTCCAAACTTAAAAGAGGAAAATATACCTATCTATCAGGTCAGGTCAGTTCAGATCAGTCACTCAGTCGCATCTGACTCTTTGCGACCCCATGGACTGCAGCACACCAGGCCTCCGTGTCTATCACCAACTCCCGGAGTTTACTCAAACTCACGTCCATCGAATCGGTGATGCCATTTACCCATCTCATCCTCTGTTGTCCCCTTTTCCTCCTGTCTTCAGTCTTTCCCAGCATCAGGATCTTTTCCAATGAGTCAGTTCTTTGCATCGGGTGGCCAAAGCATTGGAGTTTCAGCATCAGTCCTTCCAGTGAATATTCCGGACTGATTCCCTTTAGGACTGAGTGGTTGGATCTCCTTGCAGTCCAGTCTCTGTCTAGTCAAGGCTATGGTTTTTCCTGTGGTCATGTATGGATGTGAGAGTTGGACTGTGAAGAAGGCTGAGCACCGAAGAATTGATGCTTTTGAACTGTGGTGTTGGAGAAGACTCTTGAGAGTCCCTTGGACTGCAAGGAGATTCAACCAGTCCATCCTAAAGGAGATCAGTCCTGGGTGTTCATTGGAGGGAATGATGTTGAAGCTGAAGCTCCAATACTCTGGCCACCTGATGGGAAGAGCCTACTCATTTGAAAAGACCCTGATGCTGGGCAAGTTTGAGGGCAGGAGGAGAAGGGGATGACAGAAGATGAGATGGTTGGATGGCATCACTGACTCAATGGACATGACTTTGAGCAAACTTGGGAGATAGTAAAAGACAAAGAAGCCTGGCATGCTGCAGTCCGTGGGGTTGCAAAGAGTCAGACACAACTTAGCAAGTAAGCAACGCCAACAACACATACATTAAGAAAAGACTGGAGATAGCGCCCGCCATGCCTCTGTGCTGTACATCTGAAACTAACACAATATTGTAAACAATCATGCTTCAATACAATTTAAAAAAATCAATTGAATAAAAAATAATATGCAGAATATTCTGTCGAAAAATAAGTCTGGGAAAACAGACACACTTTTGAACGTTATGAATCATGGCCACCAGACACTCACCCAGAAGTTCCCCCATGAAGCAACAGGATCCTAAAACAGCTCTTTTGGTGAGTGGTGGGGAGGGTGAGAAACAAAGATCTGAGTGTAAAACTGTCCTGATGCATTTGAAATAGAACGGCCCCCACTCCAGTGCTCCTGCCTGGAAAGTCCCCTGGACGGGGGAGCCTGGGGGGTTGCAGTCCATGGGGTCTCGAAGAGTCGAACACGACTGAGCGCCTTCACTTTCACTTTTCACCTTCCTGCACTGGAGAAGGAAACGGCAATCCACTCCAGGGTTCTTACCTGGAGAATCCCAAGGATGGGGGAGCCTGGTGGGCTGCCGTCTATGGGGTCGCACAGAGTTGGACATGACTGAAGTGACTTAGCAGTAGCAGTAGGAAGTATGATTACAGGTTATTCTTTTCTTTTTAAAATGATTTTTTTTTACTACTTTCTCAGTTGCTGATTTCATAATCAGGACACTTAAATTCATATATTCACATAAAATATATGGCCAGGAAAACTGTTCCCCATAGATTATGGACCGAAAAAGAAGCTCACATGCCCACTGGACCAATTCTCACGATGATGAGGAAAAGGGGAACAGCCTGAAAGTCTGGCAGGCAGGCCACGATTGTGCTGGGGACACCCTGCAGACCCTCGGAGAGGTGCTGGAGAAGGCCTGTGACGCGGGAAGACCCGAGGACAGCTACAGGGCGCCTGCCTGCCGTCAGCGGTGTCTGACTCACAGCATCTTCTTTAAGTGAGCCTCTGAGTTCCCAGACTCGTTTTAACACCTGGTTTGGGGACTTTAAACACCGCAAGCCAAGCCTGAGGCCTTCCTGTGCCTGGGATGTGTAGGGTGAACCAGCCTTCTGTGATCCTGTTAGTAAAAGACTGAACCTGAGATATTTCTAGCTTCCCAAAGAGAAAATCAGGCTGGCAGGACCCG
This sequence comes from Litocranius walleri, assembly GCA_006410535.1. NCBI lineage: Eukaryota > Metazoa > Chordata > Mammalia > Artiodactyla > Bovidae > Litocranius > Litocranius walleri. The sequence goes on from SJYG01000068.1 coordinate 2,394,067, forward strand.
AAAGTTACAAAGAGCGGAGAACGCAGCCAGGGCTCGAGGAAGGCATTTCCACCCCAGCACACCTCTTCAAGGCAGGAACAGCCCGGTGGGTTCCTCCTAGAGGTAAGTTGGCTCCCACGAGTGGCTGCAGCCTCGTGGAGGAAGACTTGGGTATCCACGATGAGCATCAGAGGAGCTGTGCGGAGGAAACCGTATATTTCTGGCTCCAATTAAAGGATTAATTGTGTTCTCTAAATATAATATGGTAATTGTAGACATAATGGTTATTTCCTGGTAGCATATGTACTTACTGTGCTGGTAGATAAAACATCCCTGCATTAAAAGGAATTATTGTATTTGTCATAAATTCCTTTGAGAATAATTTTGCTTTCAACTCTGGGCGGGAGGGTGTCTTTGATACGAGACATGAAGGATTACACGGAGGGGGAAGGACAGGGGCTGCACCTGTCAGGTGTGCTCCTGGGCCGGGGCCAGGCAGCTCAGGAAGGCTCACCTGGGGCACATTTACATCTGAAAAACCCAGCCCGACATCCAGAGAAATCAAAGTGCCCGACACAGCTGAAGGCTTTATATTTGGAAATGAAGTTGAAACGCACGAGTCGGGACGATGCTGCTGAGCCAAGCCCAGCCCGCTGATGGAGACAGGCCCTGGGACTGTCCTCTTTAATCTGAGCTCAGGTGTCCCAGCGGACGCCCTGGGAGCTGCTCACACCGCACGCTTCCTACACGGCTCTTCTCAGGGCCGGAGCTAGGCAGATAAAACTTTCCAGCCTGATGGGAAACACTCTGCTGTGTGACCGTGCTGGACCTCGCCGGCTTCAGAATATCCATGGCAGAGATGCCATGAGGGAGATGAGGGTGTGTTTAAGGGAGGGAGGGGAGAAAGAGAGACAGAAGGAAGACAGAGGGGGAGAGAGAGCGCATTTATTGTCAGTATCTGTACACAGGAGACACAGGCTCCATCCCTGGGTCCAGAAGATCCCCTGGAGATGTGGACGTACTCTGGTGTTCTTGCTCGAAAAGTCCCATGGACAGAGGAGCCTGGCGGGCTCCAGTTCATGGGGTCACCAAGAGTTGGACACGACTGAACGACAGAGCAGACACACACATCTGTAAAATGGAAACTAAAATGGAAAATTAAAATGACAGAGGACATGGAAATAATTGTTTAGAGAACACATGTCTCATTTTCTGCTGAGCTGAAATGTTCACGTAAACCTAGACTTGAATGAGAGGGCCCACAGCTCTTCTGGGGCTTCCGTGGTAACTTAGACAGTAAAGAATGTGCCTGCAATGCAGGAGAGTCAGGTTGAATCCCTGGACTGGGAAGATCCCCTGGAGAAGGGAATGGCTATCCACTCCAGCACTCTTGCCTGGAGAATTCCCTGGACGGAGGAGCCTGGTGGGCTACAGTCCGTGAGGTCACAAAGAGCCAGACACGACTGAGTGACTAACACTCTCATTTTCACAGCTCTTACATGGAGATTAGATTTCTGTTCCTCAAATGCGTTATCATCATTTCCATCATTACTAACACCACCGCTGCCTTGCTACTAGGGTGGGCAAGGCTGGACCTGCGGGTTCTGTGCAGTCACAGGCAGCCCCATAGGCGGGGCTGTCAGCTCCGGCCCTGGGGACAGCCCCTCCCTTCCCCTCTCTTGGCTCCTGGCGGCCAGAACAGGACCCTCGAGCTTCCCACCGTGCGGGCCCCAGCGCCCCAACCCCGCTCAGGCACCCAGGCCCACGTGGATTCCCTCCCAGACCAGCAGATTCCGGCCTCTCCCTGACGCCAGCAACAACTGCTTCGTGTTTTTGTTGTAAATTCTGTTCCTGTGTAGAAATGAATCATTTTGTTTATGGATACCTCGGCTGAAATGAATGTTAGGACTCTAATCATCTCATTTTCTCTTTCTGGTTGCTGGAGTCTGAAGGTCTGAGGCCCTCAGAACTCACATATAGGCCCTTACCCCCTCCCAATGTGATGGTGTCAGGAGGGGGGTCTCGGGGGCAGTGAGGAGGTCATGAGGGGATCAGGGCCTTATAAAAGGGACCCCAGGGAGCACCCTGCCCCTCCTCCAGGTGAGGACCCAGGGAGAAGACGCATCTGCCCCCAGAAATGAAAACTGCTGGTGCCCTGACTCTGGACGTCCAGCTTCTAGAGCTCAGCAAAAGAAGTCTCCCTAGTTTCAGCAGCTTTGTCCATGGCCGTGGGTGGTGGTTGGTGGTGGTTTAGCTGCTAAGCAGCCCCATGGATTAGAGCCCGCCAGGCTCCTCTTGTCTGTGGCCTTGGGTGTGAGGAGCCCCAGTTGGCTAAGATGTTGGTCATGATACCCCTGGATCCTTTAGCAGTTTTCTCAGGACGGAGACCCAGCGTCCACAGCCCAGCTCCTCCAAGGACACTTCAGTGACAGAAAGGGCCAGTTCTCAGCATCTCCTCACGGGGCCCCACTGGACTCGGGCACCAGCCTGCTTGAAAGAACTGGCTGTGGCCCCTTCCTGCCTGTGCTAGCGTCCACTGAGACTCAGAAGAGAAGCCAGCAGCCCCTGGCCGTCAGAGAGGGTAGACCCTACCCACCGGGGCCTCCCAGAGTCAGGCTGGTCCCCTGGGATAGGCTCAGACATGGAGGAGGTGGACCTGCCTTGTCCCAGGTCGTCAAACGGCCCCCGCGGGAGAGACAGGCCCTGCCCCTCAGCGTCCTGCTCCACAGCCCCGAGCTGGCCGGCCATGCAGAGCACAGACCACCGCTGCAGAACCGGACCCACCCCTCTGCTGCTGACATGCACTCTGCTTCCTTCTGAAAGATCAAACCACTTCCTACCTGGTGGAGTGGTTTGGGTTTCAAGGAATTCATGCCACCCAACTTTCCAGGGGCCTGGGAGAACCTGACTGTGCCCCGCGCCCTCGCCCCCAGACCCAGGCCATGGAGATGGACAGTCCTCTAATCTGTCGATCAAGAATCTGTAACCAGAAAATTTGAAAGGTGGCATCTTTTGAGCAAGCCACGCCTCCCGAGCAAGCCACGCCTAGGGTCAGACGGTGCCGGGTGAGGCTGTGGTCCTTCTGCCCCGGAGCACAGACACTCCGCTACCTGCTCTGGACTGGGGTGAGGCGTGTGGGCTGGGGGGAACGCCGCCCCTCAAGTGGGGCTGTCGGCTCCCTACCAGGGCTCACATCTGGTGTTTCCCACTTGTAACATGTAGCTGAACGTTGTGGTTTGTCTGGTTAAACATCTTCTTTAAGTCTCATTACACGGCAAAGGAACATGCTTTTCATTTCCAAGATGTGATTAAACGCACATCTCCTCTTGATTGAGCTTTGGAATCTTTTATTTCAGACGAAAAAGAAAAGAAACTTCAGAGACGGAGCAGGCTCGCGCTGAGGCTCTCGGTGAGGCCATTAAATTTAATGCTCCTTTCACACTCACTCCAGGGGGGATTTCAATTAAATTTGTTCAAAATTTATCAGTTTCCTGCATGTTGGCATAAATGATTCAGGACCACTTATCTATTCAGTGAGTAGAATGTACTGAAGGGTGCACATTATTGTTATAACTTTTCACAGTTTCTTGATAAATTCACCTAATAGGAGTTTCTATTATTTAACACCCTCGTCCTCTGCATTAAATGGTCTTGTTGTTCTTGCCCCGATGGAATCTAATTATCTATGCAAATTTGGGGAGCACTCCTGAGTTACCAAAGCTGCTCTTTTCCCTGGTGAGCTGGCTTGGAGGATGTGGAATATACGGCATTTTTTTTTTCTCCTGTGAAAGCAGCAGGAAGACAAGTCTGCAGACCCTGAGGGCATCGGGGTGGCTCGAGG
>SJYG01000068.1:2398141-2413837 GCA_006410535.1 Litocranius walleri
TCGAGGATGCATGTGTGGGTGGGTGGGCCAGGGGGTTCAGATAACTGGTTCACATGGCAGGAAGGAAATAAATGAATTTGGGAGCAGGTCCCTCAGACTCTGGAATAGGTCAACGCTATGCAGCACAAAAAATTTATCTCTCTGGGCCGTGAAGATGAACAGTCCAGAGATCACAGTCCCCTTGAGATGACACCAGATATGTGGGTGCCACCGAGGCCATCATAAAACCATGTGCTTATCTGTCTAAAGTGATTCATTGGGCACTTTTATGACCTCAAGAATTTATCTACAGAAGTCTATTTGGCAAGGATGTGGTAATGTGAACACCCTGTGTATGGCCACATAGGAAGTACTTGTATTTGCTTTTTCACTTGAAGAATTACGTCCATGAGAAAGCACTGGGCATCTCAGCTACTGCTCACTCCCCTTAACTGAAGGACGACGTTCACAGGAAAGTGAGCATCTCTCTAAAGAGACACACAGCAAGGACCCCGCCGTCCACAGCCTGCTTTTGCTTGAGTTCAGATCTCATGAAGGGGACATGCACTGGCCTCAAGTTAACAGTCAGGAACTTAAGGGTATGAGATGGGTTTAGCCAACTCTTTCCTTTTTAGAGCATCGCCCCTTATGAATTCTTCAAAGTGAAGAATGTACATGAAGACCATACAGCTTTGCCTCCTTGCAGATAAAACAGAAAGAGCTGGTTGTCGGAAAACTATGGACGAGATTTTTAAGTTTCATCCTTTACTTGGTAGCGAGAAACGGAATCCTATCTTTCTCCACCTTATCTACTGTTAGAGAGTAACTTTTTGCAAGCCGAGTCTCACCAGATCAGGCATTTCCCTGAATTCGGGTCTTGCTCCTCAGTGTCCATGCTGCAAAGTCCATGAGGGCATCTCAGAACGGAGCACCTCACAGAACTTAATGTGGTCTTTTGTGTCTTCTGGGACAAGGATTTCATTCCTCCCTCTGTCTGACTGCTGATTTCTGAGAGAAAGTGCATTTTCATTCCTGCTTTTTTTTTTTTTTCCCTCTCTGAGTCAAACGGTTTCCTGAGATACACAGCATTTGGCGTCTCTGGAGACTCTCTCCTGGAGACCTGCCCTACGCAGATGGAGGGTGCGTGCTGCCCTTAGAAACGTGAATGTCAAGAGCCTCAGGCCCCAGGGGAGAGACCAGAAGTGTTCAAACGCCACAGCCTGAGGGCCAAATGAGGGATGGATTTCTCTGCAGCCACTGAAACTCTCCTCCACGGTAATCTTTCAGTGTGGAATCATTAGAACTCTAGCCAGGAATCTTCGGTGCTTTGTGATGCTCTTCTATGCGGTACAGAAAGTTTATAATCCCTGATCTTTGTCAACAAAATGCCAGTAGAGATCTCAGTCACTGTGATATCAAAAGTGCTCCCAGGCACCTCAGATAGCTACTAGAGGAGGGAGCCACCAAAACAAACGAAAAATAAATCTTTGAAAGGGCCATAAAGAAAGGTCACGCCAACTGCAAAGCTAGGACAGTAAGACTGATGGCTGACTTCTCAGTGGAAACAATGGAAACCAGAACATAATTTGTGACAGATTTTCAACCTTGAAGGAAAACAACTGCCAAAGTAAAATTTCGTGCTACACGACACAACCTTCAAAAGTCACAGCAGAAAAAGAACAGTCACTGAAAAAGGCAGAGTAAGCACCTCTGAGAACTGTCTCACTCATAAAGCCAAAGAGAACACTGTGCAAAATTTACCAGAATCAACTGTTTCAAAACTCTGGAAAATAGCCAAAGGCTGATAACAAACCAGGGAGTGTTCATTCAAGACAGAAAAGAAAGAAAAAAAAACAAAACAGAAACCATCTGAATCTCACTGGGAAGAATGAGCTGTGGGCATGTTAACTTACCCATTTCCATCCTTCTCCCAGCCAGTTCCACAGCAGACGATAAAACCTACAGCCCACAGTCACACTGAGAAACAGCAGCCCGGCAGCCCGAGGAGCAGTGGAAGGTCCTTCAAGTGCCCTTCCCAAGAATCGGCCTTGTTTGACCTTTCCCATCTTTCCCTGGGAGACTCACGCATGAGGTTGTCTTTGCTTGACTTGACCTGGCTGAACAGTCTTTTCCCCAGTGGTGAATGTCGAAAACAATTGAGGACAAGTTTTGACCGCTGAGGTTGCTCGAGGCATTAGATCACAGCTAGGGAAGCTGTTAGGCTAACCCAGAAAGCTAGGGAATGAGATATCCCTGGAAACTTGAGAAACTCCAAGATAGGTCTTGGAATATGGATGGACATGTGTCCAGGGCTGTGCATTGCTCCAGAAAGGGCTGAGAATGCCCTAAGTTCTCGCCTGGCCTGCCCTTGAGGCTCTCTCTGCACTTGCAGGAAAGAAAGGCAGGGTCGCAACCTGGCTGAATGGGCATCAGAGGTGCCCCCCAGCAGGCACGCAGCCCTTCAGCAGGGACTGGGGAGCTCGTGCGCACGTCTGCCTAAGCGGGGCATCCGCAGCATGCCAGAGAGCACAGGAGTGCAGTGCACAGAGTCAGTCCAAAAGCGAATGGAGCAGCCAAGTGAGTGCTCTACTTGGTGAGAATCACGTCTCACCAAACAGAGAATGCACATGTACATGAAGGAAAATCACATACTATACATATATTAGGGAGTGTATGTATATTACATATAGAAGGGAAAAAACAACCAAATATAAACAGGATTTGGAGAATGTGACTGAAATGAAAATTTTATTAAAGAGGCTCTGGCAGTAGACTTGAGCAGAATTCCATGAATTTGAAGGGAAGGCTCGTTGAAATCCAGCAGTTGGAGGAACCAGGAGACTACACAGTGAAGGGAAGGGAGCGAAGCCTGTGGGCACCATCAAGTGGGCAAATACGGGCTTCGTGGGCATCAGGGCAGAGGAGACACTGGAGGGAGCCCAGGAGGCTCATGGAGATACGAGGCCAGAGGGAGGCAGCCATGTGGTCTCAGTGAGATTGACAAATGCGTCCTCACTAGACCCCCAGGAGGCCAGAGGACAGCAGTCAGTCAGCCAAGCAGCCACATCCCAAAAAACTATTCTTCAAACACAAGGCGAAATCAAGGCATTCCCAATAGAGAAAAATTGGACAAATATGTTACTAGCAGGATCGGCCATATGTTAGGGCAGGAAAAGAAAAGCCTCAATGCCTTTAAAAAGATTGCAGTTACGTTTTCTAACAAAATGGAATAAAATTAGAACTCAATACCTGAAATACCTTGGGAAATTCACAAGCATGTGCAGATTAAACAGCACAGTTTGAAATAATAATCGAGGGACCTCTCTGGCCGTCCAGGGGTTAAGATTTCTCCTCCCAGTTGCAGGGGTGTGTGTTCAGCCCCTGGTTGGGGGCTAAGATCCCACGAGCCTCACAGCCAAAAAATCAAAACAGAAAAACAGAAACAACATTGTAACAAATTCAGTAAAGACTATGAAAAATGGTCCCAATAAAAAAATAATAACATAACTTAAGCAAATGATAACTGGGACAAAAAGAATAAACTAGAAATACTTTGAAAAAGCACAGAGAAACACAGTATACAAAACTTGATGCCATTCAGGTGAAGCAGTGCTTAGAGAGAAATGCATAGCTTCCTGCCCACGTTAAAAAGAAACGTCTCAAATAACCTCAGCAGATAGTGAAGGATAGAGGAGCCTGGTGTACTGCAGTCCATGGGGTCACAGAGGGTCAGACATGATTTAACAACCTAACAACAATAGCAACATGTCAAAGAATAAAATTAGGGCATTCTCTAACACCATGCACAAAATTAAACTCAAAATAATAATTTAATGATAATAATAACTAAATGTGAAGCCAGGTAGCATAAAGCACCTACAGGAAAACAGAGGCAGAGCACATCTGGTATAGATTTGCAGGCTTTTGCTTCCCTGGTGCTGCAGAGGTTGAAGCGTCTGCCTGCAATGTGGGAGACCTGGGTTCGATCCCTGGGTCGGGAAGATCCCCTGGAGAAGGAAATGACAACCCACTCCAGTATTCTTGCCTGCAGAATCCCATGGACAGAGGAGCCTGGGGGGCTGCAGTCCACGGGTCGCAAAGAGTCGGACACGAATGAGTGACTTCACTTTTACTTTCTCTTTCTGGCGGTGGCAGAGGTGAGGGGATCTATCTCCAAAAGCAAAGGAAACAAAAGGAAAAACAAACAAATGGGACATAATTAAACTTACACGCTTTCACACAGCAAAGAAAATCACTGAGAAAATGAAAAGACAACCTACTGAATGGGAGAAAATTTTGCAAATGATATGGCTAAATAAGGAGTTAATATTCAACATATGTAAACAGTTCATACAACTTAACATCAAACACAAACAAATGACGTGACTGAAAAAAAAATGAACAGAAGAAATAGAGATTTTTTCAAAGAGAAAATGCAGATGGCCAACGGGCACATGAAAAGGGGGTCAACGCGGCTGGTCACCAGGGAAATGAAATCGAAACTGCAGTGAGGCACCAGCCCACACCTGCCAGAACACCACCAACAAAAAGAACACAGATAACCAGCGCTCCTGAGCAGCTGGCAAAAAGAGAAGCCTCTTGCACTGTTTGTGGAAGTGCAAATGGGGTGGCCCCTGTGGAAAACAGTGTGGAGCCTTCTCAGAAAACTAAAAACAGATCTATCCTGTGACCCAGAAATTCCACTCCTGGGTGCACATCAAAGACAAAAGCACAAAGTTGAAGAGATACGTGCACCTCAATGCTCATAACAAAATCATTTACGCATAAGCGTCCATCAACAGACAACAGATAAAGATATGACGTGCACGCATATATGATAGGTGTGTGAGTGTGTGTGTGTGTCTGTGTGAGTGTGTGTGTGTGAGTGTGTGTGTGTGCGTGAGTGTGTGTGTGTGTGTGTTACTAGCTGCAAAACAATGAAACGTTTCCATTTGCAGCAAAATGGGTGGACTTGGAGGGCATTAGACTAAGTGAAATAAGTTAAACAGAGAAAGACAAATTGTGTATGACATCACTTATATGTGGAATCTAAAAAAATCCAAGAAACTAGTGAACATGACAGAAAAGAGGTAGCTGTAAGACACGGAACAGACTGGAGGTGGACGGGCAGAGGGGAGGGACAGCGACGAGCCTCAACGTGTGGAGAAAAAAGGGCTATTATGGAGATACCTGTAATCGAGAGTGTGAAGATTTTGAAAATTATAAATTACTGTAGATCTTAAAGATTCTTTCACTCATTAACCAGAAGAAAACTACAGCTAACAAAATACTTAACGGTGAGAAACGCACTGAGATGAGACAAAAACGTTCCCTCTGACCACCCCTTCTCTACCTCATACTGGAAGTTCTAGTGAAAGCAATGAAGGATAGGCAAATTGGGAAGAAGAGATAAAACTGTCTTTGTTCATAGATGTTACGACCGTCTACTTAGAAAATCTTAAATAATTGACCAAAAAAACCGTCCTGGAACTGATAAGCTATTAAGGTAAGTTTATAGAATATAAAACTAATTTACAGAAGTCAATTGCCTTCTTACATACCAGAGATGGATGATTTCACCTGAAATTACAGACTCGATAGCATTGCATTGGTACCCCTGAAAATGAAGTACTTAGGTGTAAATCAATAAAACATGCAAAATATCCATATAAAACCCACAAAACTCATGAATGAAATAAAAGCACTAAATAAATGCAGAGACATTCTATGCTCATGGATGGAGAGACTCAGTGTTGTCAAGATGTCAGGTCAGCTCAGTTCAGTTCAGTCGCTCAGGCGTGTCCGACTCTTTGCGACCCCATGAATCGCAGCACGCCAGGCCTCCCTGTCCATCACCAACTCCAGGAGTTCACTCAGATTCACGTCCATTGAGTCAGTGATGCCATCCAGCCATCTCATCCTCGGTCGTCCCCTTCTCCTCCTGCCCCCAATCCCTCCCAGTATCAGAGTCTTTTCCAGTGAGTCAACTCTTCGCATGAGGTGGCCAAAGTACTGGAGTTTCAGCTTTAGTATCATTCCTTCCAAATCCCAGGGCTGATCTCCTTTAGAATGAACTGGTTGGATCTCCTTGCAGTCCAAGGGACTCTCAAGAGTCTTCTCCAACACCACAGTTCAAAAGCATCAATTCTTCAGCGCTCAGCCTCCTTCACAGTCCAACTCTCACATCCAGACATGACCACAGGAAAAACCATACCCTTGACTAGACAGACCTTAGTCAGCAAAGTAACGTCTCTGCTTTTGAATATGCTATCTAGGTTGGTCATAACTTTTCTTCCAAGGAGTAAGCGTCTTTTAATTTCATGGCTGCAGTCACCATCTGCAGTGATTCTGGAGCCCCCCAAAATAAAGCCTGACACTGTTTCCACTGTTTCCCCATCTATTTCCCATGAAGTGATGCGACCAGATGCCATGATCTTCGTTTTCTGAATGCTGAGCTTTAAGCCACCTTTTTCACTCTCCTTTCATTTTATTCAAGAGGCTTTTTAGCTCCTCATCACTTTCTGCCATGAGGGTGGTGTCATCTGCATATCAAGATGTCATTTCTTCCCAATCCAGTCTATAGATTCAATGCAATTCCGATCAAAACACCAGTGGCTTGTTTTGTGGATATGGACAAACTTATTCTGGAGTTTATGCAGAGACACAAAACACCCAGAATAGCCAACATAATACTGAAACACAAAAACGCAACTGGGGGATGGCCGTTTCCCAATTTCCAGACGTGCTGTAAAGCTGCAGTGGTGAAGGCAGGGAGGCGCTGAGCGGAGCGTCACCCGGGAAGGTGAACATCCGTTGCAACGTGTGAATGGCCACAGAAGCACAGCCTGCCGCCCTCCCTCCGGCCCACCTTAGACATAAGCATCATGAAACCTTTAGCCATTTATGTCATAGTTTTGAAAGAGAAGGAAAATGTAGACGTATCTGAGTAGATTTTAGAGAAGAGAGCCAGGACCAGTGGTGGGTGCTGTGGGGACGCAGTGTGGGCTCATGCAGAGAAGACGTTCTGGGAGCAGGGTCTGTGGGAGCGTGAGAGGCCTCCAGGAGGGCCACTGCTCAGAAACGGGAGCCAGCAAATGTTGAGGGCGTGAAATCAAAGCACGCAGGCCCGCAGAGTCAGTCCAGCCGGCGAGGAGACTTCCCAAGCCACCGCACCTGCGTCTCCGCTCCGCTCCAAGGGGCTGCGAGGCGGCAAGGCTCTCCCTTAGGCTCTCCCCCGTGCCTCTCTCCTCTACCTCCGTTACGATGGGTGCAGACGGACCATCCAGAACATTTCCGGGCAACTTGCTCTGTGAGCAGTCGAGTGACATGGCAGCCGCGCCATTACTTATCAACTTGCATTAAAGTTTCATGGGTGTGCTATCAATTATTGAGGACTGAATGCTGAGATCCAGCTGTGCGCCCCAGTTCCCTTCATAAGAGCCTGAGTCTGGGAGAGGAAGCCTCTTCACCACCTCTCACGGCTTCAGCTTCTGAAGCAGAAAAAACAGGAGCCAAAACTGAAAGCCCGTGCTGAAGACAAAGGCGGGGTGGGCTGCGACCCTTCAGAGTGGATTATTAATAAGACACGGGCACAGTTCCCACTAGTCGGCACTTACTTCTAAACGATTTGGTGGGTCTGATTCTGCTGACAGACGTCCCTGGTTAGATGCCGGCCTGTCCATTCATGGGGTGGTGCGCCAGCGGCCAGCACTGCGCGCCCATGGTCATCGCTGGTCCCCTCTCTGGCCCTAGATGAAACAAATGCTCTCGCTTTCCCAAATGCAAAGATCTCACCCTAAACCTTCTGTGGTTTGACACATTTCTTACTGAATCTTGCTCAGGACAGCTCTCCCCACCATCACAAGTCATAAGGCACAAGGAGAAAGATGACATTTTTGTATTAGTTCTGAAGGTTGCTCCTCAATGAAATTTAATTCCCTCTGTTTAAAGTATACTCATTATTGCATGAAGATAAGGCATGGGGTCATTAAACAGAAGTTAAGAATGAGATACGCTTGCTCTTTTGGATAGGAGACGAGGTCTCAGGCTCCTGGGAGCACTCGGTTTGGATGAGTGGGTACAACATATTTTCATGTCGAGAGTGTCACCCTCTGTGCCCCCGGGAGGGGGCCTGGGGCGCTCAGGAAGGATGCTCCCGTGAGCAGAGCAAGAAGCATCACTGCGTGCTGTCCGTGCCCGCGTCCAACGCCTCACCCAGGTCTTGAAGGCTGGCCCGTGACAGTTGTAAGAAGGCAGAAGAGCTTCACGACTCAGAGTCGGATGCAACTTGATTTTAAAATAATTGGGTTAAGCTACAAAAGGTTCTGAGGCAAGTGAGTTAACAAACCCCTTATTATTTTTAATGACAACGTATTAAAATATATCAGAATTTTAAACCTTCCCTCACATTGAATACAAATTAACGAAATGTCTTCTTAAACCTAGTTGGTTTTGTTCAACTAAAAGGAAAGAAGTGAAAAATGTTCACTTTGTCGTTCAGTTGTTAGCTTATGTCTGCGAGACAACCATGCCCCCACCGCAGTCAAGTCCACCTCCAGCCCATCTCCCACTTGAGGAACCTTTTTCACTCTCCTTTCATTTTATTCAAGAGGCTTTTTAGCTCCTCATCACTTTCTGCCATGAGGGTGGTGTCATCTGCATATCAAGATGTCATTTCTTCCCAATCCAGTCTATAGATTCAATGCAATTCCGATCAAAACACCAGTGGCTTGTTTTGTGGATATGGACAAACTTATTCTGGAGTTTATGCAGAGACACAAAACACCCAGAATAGCCAACATAATACTGAAACACAAAAACGCAACTGGGGGATGGCCGTTTCCCAATTTCCAGACGTGCTGTAAAGCTGCAGTGGTGAAGGCAGGGAGGCGCTGAGCGGAGCGTCACCCGGGAAGGTGAACATCCGTTGCAACGTGTGAATGGCCACAGAAGCACAGCCTGCCGCCCTCCCTCCGGCCCACCTTAGACATAAGCATCATGAAACCTTTAGCCATTTATGTCATAGTTTTGAAAGAGAAGGAAAATGTAGACGTATCTGAGTAGATTTTAGAGAAGAGAGCCAGGACCAGTGGTGGGTGCTGTGGGGACGCAGTGTGGGCTCATGCAGAGAAGACGTTCTGGGAGCAGGGTCTGTGGGAGCGTGAGAGGCCTCCAGGAGGGCCACTGCTCAGAAACGGGAGCCAGCAAATGTTGAGGGCGTGAAATCAAAGCACGCAGGCCCGCAGAGTCAGTCCAGCCGGCGAGGAGACTTCCCAAGCCACCGCACCTGCGTCTCCGCTCCGCTCCAAGGGGCTGCGAGGCGGCAAGGCTCTCCCTTAGGCTCTCCCCCGTGCCTCTCTCCTCTACCTCCGTTACGATGGGTGCAGACGGACCATCCAGAACATTTCCGGGCAACTTGCTCTGTGAGCAGTCGAGTGACATGGCAGCCGCGCCATTACTTATCAACTTGCATTAAAGTTTCATGGGTGTGCTATCAATTATTGAGGACTGAATGCTGAGATCCAGCTGTGCGCCCCAGTTCCCTTCATAAGAGCCTGAGTCTGGGAGAGGAAGCCTCTTCACCACCTCTCACGGCTTCAGCTTCTGAAGCAGAAAAAACAGGAGCCAAAACTGAAAGCCCGTGCTGAAGACAAAGGCGGGGTGGGCTGCGACCCTTCAGAGTGGATTATTAATAAGACACGGGCACAGTTCCCACTAGTCGGCACTTACTTCTAAACGATTTGGTGGGTCTGATTCTGCTGACAGACGTCCCTGGTTAGATGCCGGCCTGTCCATTCATGGGGTGGTGCGCCAGCGGCCAGCACTGCGCGCCCATGGTCATCGCTGGTCCCCTCTCTGGCCCTAGATGAAACAAATGCTCTCGCTTTCCCAAATGCAAAGATCTCACCCTAAACCTTCTGTGGTTTGACACATTTCTTACTGAATCTTGCTCAGGACAGCTCTCCCCACCATCACAAGTCATAAGGCACAAGGAGAAAGATGACATTTTTGTATTAGTTCTGAAGGTTGCTCCTCAATGAAATTTAATTCCCTCTGTTTAAAGTATACTCATTATTGCATGAAGATAAGGCATGGGGTCATTAAACAGAAGTTAAGAATGAGATACGCTTGCTCTTTTGGATAGGAGACGAGGTCTCAGGCTCCTGGGAGCACTCGGTTTGGATGAGTGGGTACAACATATTTTCATGTCGAGAGTGTCACCCTCTGTGCCCCCGGGAGGGGGCCTGGGGCGCTCAGGAAGGATGCTCCCGTGAGCAGAGCAAGAAGCATCACTGCGTGCTGTCCGTGCCCGCGTCCAACGCCTCACCCAGGTCTTGAAGGCTGGCCCGTGACAGTTGTAAGAAGGCAGAAGAGCTTCACGACTCAGAGTCGGATGCAACTTGATTTTAAAATAATTGGGTTAAGCTACAAAAGGTTCTGAGGCAAGTGAGTTAACAAACCCCTTATTATTTTTAATGACAACGTATTAAAATATATCAGAATTTTAAACCTTCCCTCACATTGAATACAAATTAACGAAATGTCTTCTTAAACCTAGTTGGTTTTGTTCAACTAAAAGGAAAGAAGTGAAAAATGTTCACTTTGTCGTTCAGTTGTTAGCTTATGTCTGCGAGACAACCATGCCCCCACCGCAGTCAAGTCCACCTCCAGCCCATCTCCCACTTGAGGAAAGTGCTCTTTATTTCTCATCGCTTGTGAACTGGTTACGGGCTGGCTAAAGTCTGGGAACAGTGAGCTGGTCACTAAGGGCGCGACCACCACCAGGATGTGGGAGACATCACCGGTGAGGCCCCAGGTTGATCTGGGGTGGGCAGGGGGCAAGGACGCAGAGAAGACGGTACACAAAACACGTTCAGGCGACTACTGCCAAAGCCGTCCAGGTGTGATGATGACGAGGTGCCCCACAGAGCGTGGCTTATGCTGGCTGTGCTGGGGGCCTGGGGCCGGGAGGGTGGGTGTGGATGCAAGGCACCAGCCTCTGGGGCCGGGGGAACTGCGCCAGTCCAGAGGACGTGTCCGAAGGGGATGCTGAGGCAGGTGAGAAAACCCTGCCCCAAGGAGAGCAGCAAGGGGATTCCCCCCCGTGGGCTGGAGTGGGGCAGGACGCAGGCTGGGAGGAGTGGGGCACGAGGAGAGGCTGGTGCCCCAGGTTCACAGCCGCCCCTGCCGAGACAGAGCCTCACCGGGGCCTCCTAGGTGTGGTCCTTCTCCTGTGCTGAACCCAGGCCTGACGGCCCTGCACACATGCCGGCACCCTGTGGACAGCTGCTCCCAGAATGCTCGAGCCTGGGCCTCTGGGGGGAGGTCGTCGTCAGCCCCAGAGGCTCAGCCCCCACGTGCCCCCAGCACAGCCAGGAGCATAATGTGAGTATGTCCAAGCCTTGGGGTGAAGCAGTATCATGGGAAGCAAGGGGACCCCGGTGGGCGGTGAGATCCCTAAGCAGAGAGAGGTCAGCTCTTGGGAAGAGCCCACCCCTCAAACCTTGTCCTGAGAGAAGGGAAGGGGGGGCCTCCTCGGCTCCCTGGGAGTGGCAAGTGGGGCCCGTGAGTGATATCATCACCCAGGTGCGGTGATGCTCAACATCTTCAGGGACTGGGAGGAGTCTGGAGGCCGAGCCCAGATGCAGATGCCTCCTGGGGACAGGGCAGTGAGCCGACGGGTGACAGTGGGTGGATGACCGGGCACGGGGCCCCCCTCACACAGGACAGCAGCCCCGAGGCCACAGGGCAGGCAAGCAACACATGGGCAAGGTGGCAGGACTCTGCCGCGCCTCGGCTCACAGGCGCTCTGCTGGCAGTGCACAAAGAGGGTGCTGGCAGCGTTGAGTAACTGTGACTCACATGGGCAGGCGTGAAGCCCAGGCCCACAGCACGCTCACGCTCTTGTAAGGAGGGGCCACGGCGGGGAGCGTCGGTGTGACTAGACCACAAGTGCCCAGGCAAACTCATCCCCTCAGGGCGTTTCTGGGTGGGATTTGGGACCCGAGGAGCAGGTGCCCCAGGATCTCCAGCCCCGCTGCCACGGGAGGCACTGGAAGAGAGAGAGCAGCCCAGAATGGAGGAGCCCACCCAAAGCCGCTCCTCCAGCGCACACATGCCCCACGGGCGCGCTTCACCGGCTGTGGGGGCGAGGGGCAGTGGCGGCTGGCGTGCCTCTGCCATCAGGGCGTCTATGTCTATTACGTGGAACATGTGTGTTTCACGTAAATCATGGCAGAGGTCAGCTGAGAGGCCCGAGAGCTCAACCTTTCCAGAGTGCCTGCTCCCCCCAGAATTCGGGGAGAGAGAAAACACCAACCCCACAGGTCTTCCCAGAATGCACGTCCAGCCCTCTCAGCCACATCTGCAGAGCTGACCTTCATGCTGGCCTGGGTATGTGGGGCAGAGGTGTACGGTGGTGTGCACAGGTACATGAGTGCAAGTGGCTACGTGTGTGTGCTTGTAGCTGTGTAAGTGCCTAGTAGGTGTGGGCATGTGTGTATGCTTACGTGTGCATGAGTGTGAATGCTTGCATCTGCCTCTGAATGAGGGAGCATGTGTCTTTATGCACAAACATGCATTGCACACAGACGTGTTCCCATTTGTGTGTTAGTGCACATGTGGTGTAGGGTGTGTGCACTCGTGTACAGATGAGTGCCTATGTGTGTGTAGTTGTGGATAAACTTGTGTGTGAGCCTCAGTGAGTGCACACATGTGTGTGCAGTTACCTGCATGAATGTACACCCTGTGTGCATAAGTGTATGCTCGTGGCATCGCATGTGTGTGTATTTGTGTATTACACATCTTTGTGCACCTGTGTGTGAGCATGCATGTGGAGGCTCCTGGGTGCACAGATGCACATGTGTGGAAATGAATCTGCACATATTTAGGTGAGTGTGTGTGTGTGTGTAGCAGCGTGTTGAATGTGATTTTAAGTGGGTGTGCACAGGCACATGTGCCACTGTGAGCATGCGTACAGGGCGTGCATGTGTGCTCGTGTGTTCATGGATAGCCTGGTAAGTCCATGCTTGTACACGTGTGTGCCTGCACTTGTGTGAGTACTTGTTATTCTGTGTTCACCTGTGCACGTGTGCTTTGTAGGTGTGTCCATATGCGCTTGCTTGTGTGTATGCATTATACACACGTGTGCCTCTGTATCAGTGCCTGCCTGCACTTGCACACCTGCATGGCTACAGGTGCATAAACATGCCCGTGTGAACTTGTCCACATGCATAGACAGCAACACGTGCCGGTCTATGCCTGCCTGCAATGTGTGTCTGTGACTCTGCGGTTGTGCATGTGCTCACATGTGTCTGTGACTCTATGGTTGTGTGTTTGCTCACCTCTGTCTGTGATTCTGTGGTTGTTTGCTCACGTGCGTCTGTGACTCTGCAGTTGTGTGCATGCTCACGCGCGTCTGTGACTCTGTGGTTGTGCGCGTGCTCACGCACATCTGTGACTCTGTGGTTGTGCGTGTGCTCACATGTGTCTGTGACTCTGTGGCTGTGTTTGCTCACGTGTGTCTGTGATTCTGTGGTTGTTTGCTCACGTGTGTCTGTGACTCTGCAGTTGTGAGTGTGCCTATGTGTGTCTGTGAATCTGCAGTTGTGTGTGTGCTCACGTACATCTTTGATTCTGTGGTTGTGAGCGTGCTCACACGTGTCTGTGACTCTGCGGTTGTGCATGTGCTCATGCGTGTCTGTGTGCTCATGCAAACACACATGGCTATATGTGCACACGCATAGACACGTGTGTGCAGGTCCAGGAGTGCCCACCGCACGTGGCTCTCTGGCTGTGCGTGTCCTCACGTGTGCTGTGGGAGAGCCAGTCCTGTGTGGAGCAATGAGGACAGCTGCTCTCGGCTGGTGGCTGAGCCTGGACCACTGCATCCCGGCCTGAGCCCCATGTGAGCGCTCGGACCCGCTGAGCCTCCACATCCTTATCTGTGGTGTCGGATCCTTCAAGGGGAACCTTCCTCTCGGGGTCACTGTGAGAAGCAGCCAAGGGACCTTGTGAGCTGACTTGGGGGCGGGCTCAGAGGCTGTGCCGTCATGGTTGCGGGTGTTCACTTTGCTCTTATTTTCTGACCCTGTGGTTGAGTTTACCCGGGGCCGTCTCTTTTCTTCCTCTTGTCCTGGTACTTGTCATGATGTCTGCTGCACTTCAGCATGGGTCATAAATCACAGTTTTTCACTATTTAGGCAGATAGATTTAGAAACCATTAACCATTACTATGAAATCTCCTGCCCCTTTATTGAGTTGGAGAGAGACTGACTGCTCACCCCTCTTACTGGGCCAGCACAACGTCTGCTTTTCCCAGCAGCCACCAAGCGCGCTGCGTTATTAAGGCCCCTGACATGTGACCTAATCAGGATGGAGTCTGGCGCATCCAGGAGAGTATATATCACTCAGAGACGTGTGCAGTTAGAATCAAAATCCACCCCATCCCATCAAGATTTGTTAGGTGAAATTAGAATGAAAAGAAAAGATGAATAGTGATGTAATTCTTTCTAAAGAACAAATCTTCACTAACATTCCTACTTCATTACACTAAAAATTATTTAAATGCCATTTGAAAAATGACTATGTAATTTTAAAATTCTGTATTTAGGATTCTTTTTTATACAAGTTTGCCCAGAGGCATGTGCCATTAGAAAAGTGAACGATTAGGCTTCTTCTGAAGCTTTTTCTTTTAGGAAAACATCCAACTTCAATGTGCCATTAAAATCAGACTTTAGTAATTTCCTGATCAGAGTTCGCTGTCCCAGAGGGTGCTTCTCCGGTATCATGGTTATGCTTGAGGAAAAGTCGTGCCATTCGGTTTGAAAGTGTATCTGCACACGGTGCCAGGTATAGAGCCGCGGGGCTGGGGGGACGGCTCAGCCCCTGCAGTCTGGCCGAGTCCACACACAGCTGTCTCTCAGGTGACACAGACTCACAGGAAGCTACTATCAAGAAAAGTCAGAGCTTTTCTGATTGTAAAAGTGAGGTTGAAGGAGCCTCGTTGTGTTTTCTCATCCAGCCTGTGGTGCTTGCCTGCTCTGTCCAAGTGTGTCCGTGCTCCACGCAGAAAGAAACAGCATGTTGGGGTCCCAGCCAGTCCCTCGTGTTTGTGATAAATCGCTTACTCTGCAGATATCTGCCG
Organism: Litocranius walleri; assembly: GCA_006410535.1. Taxonomy (NCBI): domain Eukaryota; kingdom Metazoa; phylum Chordata; class Mammalia; order Artiodactyla; family Bovidae; genus Litocranius; species Litocranius walleri. Next base: position 2,413,266 of record SJYG01000068.1, read on the forward strand.
AGCACACCATCTAGCCGAGCTTCCCGAGTGGTCCTAGTGGTGAATACAGGAGGCATAAGAGATGTGGGCTCCGTCCCTGGGTCGGGAAGACCCCCTGGAGGAGGGCACGGCAGCCCACTCCAGGCTTCTTGCCTGGAGAACCCCATGGACAGAGCAGCCTGGCAGGCTGCAGTCTTTGGGGCCGCAAAGAGTCGAACGTGTTGGAAGTGTCTTGGCAGGCGTGCACCGTCAAGCCAGGAGGAAATAATATGTGTCCTGCCTCTTCAGGGTCCGAGCAGAGACACCCTGGTCCTTACAAGAGCTTGGACGAGCCTGACCTGGGGCTGCCCACTGCTCAGCCTTCTGAGGTCCTTCTCCGTGTCCTTCCCAGCCTGGCTCACACTCCTCACTATGGGCGGCTAGCCGGCTTCCTATTGTCTCCCCTACCAGACTCCCAGTGCCGGGGGCTCACCCTGAAAAAGCGGTTCAAAGGCGGCGGGAAGTGGGCTGGGGGTCCTGAAGGCCCCAGGGCAGGGAGCTGGCCGTCCGGACAGCTGGAAAGGAGGGAGTGCTTCTGACAAAGCCCGCCCCCT
>SJYG01000068.1:2414105-2450998 GCA_006410535.1 Litocranius walleri
ACAAAGCCCGCCCCCTGCAGCCCACCCACCCTCCGGCACGGCCCAGGGCACCTTGCGGCCGCTCTCCAAGCCACTGTCCTCTGTAGGAAGAGGGTCCACGGGTGGCAGCCAGAGGGGTTTGAAGCCTCCTCGAGAACCAACAAAAGTGCACTCCTCGGCCCAAGGCATCCACTGGAAGGATGGACACGGCTCCCAGGAGCCTCCAAACTGTGGAGGAGCCTAGGCTGAAAGTGTTTTGGCCGATCAGGTCCTTTCTCTGTCCTTAACAAATGGAAGTATCATGCACAGTTATTACGAAACACGTGTTGGTCATTACTTAAAAGTAATGACCACTCCAAGAGTGGACTTGGAGTCCGTCCACTGTTTCCTGTGCTCCCAGGACTGGGGAGGGGAGGCGTCCTATTAATATTCCAGAAAACTGCAAGAGAAGAATTTGGTAAAGGTTAGGCACCCCACTCCAGTACTCTTGCCTAGAAAATCCCCTGGACAGAGGAGCCTGGTAGGCTGCAGTCCATGGGGTCGCTAAAAGTCAGACAGGACTGAGCGACTTCCCTTTCACTTTTCACTTTTCTGCATTGGAGAAGGAAATGGCAACCCACTCGAGTGTTCTTGCCTGGAGAATCCCAGGGACAGGGGAGCCTGGTGGGCTGTCGTCTATGGCGTCACAGAGTCAGACACGACTGAAGCGACTCAGCAGCAGCAGCAGGTAATCCTCGTAGTGGCTATTGTTCACCTGTAAGCCACATCCCACTCTTTGGGACCCCATGGACTACAGCCCACCAGGCTCCTCTATCCATGGAATTTTCCAGACAGGAATACTGGAGTGGGTTGCCGTTCCCTTCTCCAGGGAATCTTCCTGACCCAAGGATGGAGCCCAGGTCTCATGCGTTGCAGGCAGAGTCTACCGCTAGCCACCAGGAGAGCCCTGGGTAATCACGGGGCTATGTTTACAGTTCTCTCTTGATCCCTTATTTTCAGCGAGAAAGATGCCTATGCCGAAGCCCTAAGCCCCTTGACTGTATTTGGAGATGCTGCTTCTAAGTTTATTAAGGTCATGTGAGGTCACAGTTCTGATCCAGTAGAACTGAGGTCCTTATGTGAAGAGACAGACGCCCCAGAGGTCTCTCCGCTCACACTCTCTAGGTCAAGGCCACCTGAAGACACACTGCGCCTGCAGCCAGCTGCACTCTGGGCAGAGTCCTCGCCAGCTGCACCCTGCCTTCAGCCTCCAAAACCAGCTGCACCCTGCCCTCAGCCTCCAAAACCAGCTGCACCCTGCCCTCAGCCTCCAAAACCGGCTGCACCCTGCCCTCAGCCTCCAAAACCGTGAGCATTCAATGTCTGCTGTCTAAGCTGCCCAATCTGTGACATTTGTTATGGAGCCCATGCTGACTAAGACAACTGGGTTCTGATTTATTGACTTGATAATAATTGTATCAAAAAAGCTTAATCACTTGAATGTATCTCTAATAATGCCTGTTTTTTTTCCACATGACTTTTTGTGCAAGTCGTAAAAATATCTGTACGTTAAAATAGACAAGTACTTAAAATAAAAAAGGGAGGGGTGGGGGTGTTGTGTTCGGTCCTGTCCGACTCTTTGCAGCTCAGTGGACTGTAGCCTGCCAGGTTTCTCTGCATTGTCCTTGGAATTTTCCAGGCAAGAATACTGGAGCAGGTTGGCATTTGCTCCTCCAGGGGGTCTTCCTGACTGAGGAATCCAACCCACGACTCTTGCACTGGCAGGCAGATTCCTTACCACTGAGGCACTGGGGAAGCCCATGAAACGTACTGAAACATCATTTTAATTTTTAATGATAAACTGTAAAACTATATAAAGCAGTATAAAGTACAAGAATGTCTGAATGACATCCCATTTAAATTAAAAAAAAAAAACTAACAGTAGAAAAAGGATAACAAAATAAAAGGAGTCAGTGAGTCACGCAGAAGTGTCTCACGGATGCCAGAGACATTCCAGAAACAATTAAGCCCTAGACGCTTTGCTGCCGTAGCCAGGATTCTACTCTGTGAAGTGATTGAGATTTACTGAGAAAGGTTTTTCCTGATGATTAAATCCCAATTGATTAATAAAAACCCAGCTATGGAGGTTTAGCAAGCACAGTGTATGACCGGTCTGCTCCTATCACATAGTTGTTAAACCTCCATAAACACCTTTTAAAGAATCGTTTTGTCTTTAATTAGTGTGCACTCACTGTCCTATTAAATCTAAATTAAGTCTTTATTTGAGGCCATTAATTTGGAGACTCAATCAAACGTGGACACCTGCAAGGTAGTGATTTCAGCTGCTAGCCACCGTCAGGGCCGAGCAGTTTGTGACATTGAAGGTTCAAAAGCTTGGCTGCATTTGCCTGTGTGGAGTGTGTATGAGGGCGTGTGTGCACGTGTGTGCCTCTGTGTGCCTGTCAGGACCAAACACCACTTGGCCACTGTATCCATCATGAAAGTACAGCTTAGAGAATTTCCTGGTGGCACAGTGATTGAGTCAAGTTGCCAAGTGCAGGGACACGGGTTCCACCCCTGGTTGAGACGGATTTCACATCCCAAAGGGCAACAAGGCCTGTGCCACAGTTATGTAGCCCCAGCTCTAGACTCTGTGCTCTGCAACTGAAGAAGCCGTTGCCACGCTCACTGCAACCAGAGAAAACCCGAAGGCAGCAACAAAGGCCCAGCGCAGCCAAAGACAAATAGATAATTGCAAAAAGGGAAGCACAGCTTATTAAACAGACATTAAAATTAGTTTCCTGTAGGTCTTCATAGAACTGTATCACTTCAGTTTCTTCAGCACTACTTGTTGGGGTATAGAACAAGATCATGGCATCCGGTCCATCACTTTCTGACAAAAAATGGAAACAGTGACAGATTTTATTTTCTTGGCCTCCAGAATCACTGCAGATGGTGACTGCAACCATGAAATTAAAAGATGCTGGCTTCTTGAAAGGAAAGCTATCACAAACCTAGATAGTATGTTAAAAAGCAGAGACATCACTTTGCCAACACGGTCCGCGTAGTCAAACTTATGGGTTTTCCAGTAGTCATGTAAGGATGTGAGAATTGGATCATAAAGAAGGCTGAGCACTAAAGAACTAATGCTTTCCAACTGTGGTGCTGGAGAAGACTCTTGAGAGTCTCTTGCACAGCAAGATCAAACCAGTCAATACCAAACGAAACCAGCCCTGACTTCTCATTGGAAGGACTGATGCTGAAGCTGAAGCTCCAATACTCTGGCCACCTGATATGAAAAACAGACTCATTGGAAAAGACTCTGATGCTGGGAAAGACTGAGGGCAGGAGGAGAAGCGAGTGACAGAGGATGAGATGGTTGGATGGCATCACTGACTCAATGGACATGAGTTTGAGCAAAGTCCAGGAGATAATGAAGGACAGGGAGGCATGGTGTGCCACGTTTCATGGCGTCTCAGAGTCGGGCACGAGTTAGTGACTAAACAACAACAACACTGAATTCTATTCTGAAGGTTAGTCATGTCTTGGCTTTGAAAGATTCTGCATGACGGGACACCATGAAAAATCATGACTTGGGTCTCCGAGGTTCTGGGTTCTAGGCTCAAGTCTTCCAACAACTTTTTCCTGCTTTCACTTCCAAATATCTTTTAAAATATTTCCAGATTTAATATTTTCTGAGTCTTCCTATACTAAAAATGTGTGATAGTAAAATAATATTTAAATGCCTGTTCTTACAGTTAATTGTACAGGGTCTGAATTTTAAACGTGCTTTAAATTCTCGGGTATTTTCATTCTGAGGATAGGGGTGAAAACGACACAGAAATGGATGCAAACACAAGTGTGAGCGAGCTTCTAGGAAGTCTTCGCGTCGATCGCCTTTCCCTCCTAGGGTTAGCCCCCACCGTGGCCTTTAGGCAGCAGGTGGGCTCATGGATCCCAAGAGCTCCTGGGTGCTGGTCTAGTCTGTGAAACCCAGACGTGTGATGCACGGGCGCATGATGATTAATTTGAGCTCTCTAGGTCTTTGAGTTTCCCAGGAGGCGGCAGTGGTAAGGAATCCGCCAGCCACGGCAGAAGACTTAAGAGAAGCAAGATCCGTTCCTGGGTCAGGAAGACCCTCTGGAGGAGGGCCTGGCAACGCACTGCAGTATTCTTGCCTGGGAAATCCCATGGGCAGAGGAGCCTGGTGGGTTATGGTCCATAGCGCGGCAAAGAGCTGGGTACGACTGAAGGGACAGCATGCAGGCCTTCTCTAAAACTATATTTATTCACAAGTGATGCCTGAGAAGAAGCCAGAGAGAGATAAGAAGATTGAAAGCATATTTAATTGTCAGATTAAGTTGTGTCTCTTACAGAAAATGATCCGTGTGAGACAAGAATGAGACTGTTTTAACTGGCCAAATAATTGTATAAATAATTCTGATTTACAAATTGTTTATTCCCTATGTATGTTTATCATCCAGAAAGTTGTCTCTGGAAATGAGGTAAGATTTATTGCTTGTCTGCTGTGTTCCAGGTCCTCTGCTCACTCTCTTATTTAATCCTCACAATAGCCATATGGCGCAGGCGTCGTTCTTGGTCTAATTTTACAAATGAAGCCACAGAGGATCTTAGACAGATTGCTTTAAAGCAGCCACTGTTTGAATTTGCACAACCTTTAAAGTTCTTTTCCATTTTATTTGCTTACTTCTTGCATTTGACTTTTATGAGTTGTTGAATGATTTTTGCTCATTTTTATTTTAAAGTATTACCTTGCTCTGATACATATTTGTGTTATTTTAATAATTACTTTTACATAAAGAAGATTTTAAACAAATATGGGTGTAACACTAACCTTTTACTTTGTATTTTTTTGCCTTTGGTGTTATGAGTAGGAGGACTTCTCTTATAGGAGATTATAAAGGTAAATGCTCACTGTTTTTATCTTGTTTTATCTTGTTTTTATCTACTGCCCAGTGCCACTAAAATGTGACTAGAGCAAATGGAGGGCGCTTTAAGTAGAAAACACTCATGAATTGCAAAGTTTTAGTATGAAAAAAAGGTAAAACTACTTAAAAATATTTTTTCAATTGCGTACAAGTTAAAATGACAAAATTATGATAACTGGATTAAATAAAATGTTATTAAAATCAATTTCACCTTCTCCCTGTACTTCTCTCACGTGGATACTAGAGGTTTACAACCGCCTCTGTAGTTCCCGTAATATGCCCATTGGACAGCACTCCCCTGGTGCATTCTACTTCATACTTTAACTGCACACACGCACACCAGCTGCCTCTGCATAAATATCCATGTCACCTGTACACATGCATGGAGACGGCCTCCCAGGCGGCACAGGAAAGGGAAAGCAAAGTCGCTCAGCCTGCAGCCCCCCAGGCTCCTCCACCCGTGGGATCTCCTGGGCGGCACTGTGGGGGGGGGCATTCCTTCTCCAGAGGGTCTTCCCGAGCCAGGGATCGAACCCGGGTCTCCCACACTGCAGGCATACGCCTTGCCATCTGAGCCACCAGGGAAGCCTGGTATTGTCGTAAAGAAATTGCCTGCCAGTGCGTGAGAAGTAAAGATGCAGGTTTGAACCCTGGGTCAGGAAGATCCCCTCGAGATGGAAATGGCAACCACTCCAGTAGTCTCGACTGGAGATTCTCATGGGCAGAGGAGCCTGGGGGGCTGTAGTCCATGGGGTCACAGCTAGTCAGACATGACTGAGCATACACACAAACATGTATGTACAAATGTGTAACATATATGTGCATAAACCTGCATAAAATATATGCATAATTATATATATCTCTCTTTCATCAGAAACTAATTTTGGTATTTTGTAATTTGAAAAAATGACTAGGCAACAGCTCAAAGTCATTTTTTTAAAAACAATGACTCTTTTCTTACTATCAGAAATGCTGACATATATACCAAGTTCTTGCTCACACCTGAGCTTATGTCTGGCCTTCCCAGCATATCTCACTGGTCCACGCATTAGTGCTTTAATTCTTGTGCTTTTGTAAGATGCTTTACTGCTGGCATATTCTTTAATATTTTTTAAATTTCCTTCTGGCGGCGCTGCCTCTTTGTTGCTGCGGGTCTCTGGTTGCGGCAGACAAGGCCTACTCTCTGGGTGAGACGCCTGGGCCCTCCGACTGCAGTGGCTTCTCTCACTGTGCAGCATTGGCACGAGGGCACGAGGGCACAAGGGCACGAGGGCACGAGGGCACGCAGACTCAGCAGCTGCCATGTGTGGACTCGAGCGTGGTGGGCTCACTGGCTGTGGTGCACGACTCTGTTGACCTGGGGCGAATGGAATCTTCCCAGACTAGGAACAAACCCATGTCCCCTGCATTAGCAGGCGGATTCTTAACCACTGGATGATCAGGAAAGTCCGGCTTGGCATCTTAACATGACCATTTGCTGCGTATTTTTACTTCCAAATAAGCTTTAGAAAAATTTAGTAATATTCTAAGCAAGTCACGTCCAATTCTTTGTGACGCCATGAACTGTGGCCTGCCAGACTCCACTGTCCATGGGATTTCCCAAGCATGAATACTGGGGCGAGTTGCCATTTCCTCCTCCAGGAGATCCTCCTGACCCAAGAAGCAAACCCGCATCTCCTGCGCTGGTGCAGCGGTGGGTGGATTCTTTCCCACTGGGCCACTGGGGCTTCCCCTGATGTAGCCCCTGCTTTAGGAAAGCAATTTGTGCCATTTGAGCCCTGCATTCGAGGGCTGCCGCTGTAGCTCAACTGGTAGGAGAGGCAAGAAACAAGTGTTCAATCCCTGGGTCGGGAAGATCCTCTGGAGGAGGAAATGGCAGCCCACTCCAGTATTCTTGCCTGGAAGATCCCATGAACAGAGGAGCCTGGAGGGCTACAGTTCAAGGGTTCGCATAGAGTTGGATGCCACTGACACATGCCATGCCAAAGCTGTAATACTAAATTATATATATCTGTATTTTTCATATAGACACACACACATCACTAGAAATTGTCCCTCTTTTTCCATATAGTTTATGCATCTGCTGATATATGATCACAAGTCAATTTTGTTCATGAGTCACATCTCTTATCAGTTCTAATAGTGTTTCAGTTAAGTCTCTTATGTGTCCAAGTAGACATTTTTATCTTAAGCAAATATGACAATGCTGTCTCCTCTCTATTATTTGTATTTTTCTTTCCAGTTGCGTTGGCTTGAACTTATGGGGAAAAAATAATAGCACTGACTTTGAGAGTATTTCTGGTTCTTAGCTATTTGTTTGAGATGGACATTATTAAGAATATATTAAGAGATTTTAATACCTATTTATTGATCACTCTGGCTTCCCAGGCTGAGCTAGCAGTAAAGAGCCTGCCTGCTAATACAACAGATACAAGGGGCACAGGTTCAGTCCCTGGATGAGGACAATCCCTCGGAGAAGGAAATGAGAACCCACTCCAGCATTTTTGCCTGGAGAATCCCATGGACCAGGAGCCTGGCGGGTTGCAGAGTCAGACACAGCTGAAGCGACTTGGCACACAGCATGCCCAGTTAATGAATATGTTTCTATATTTGCCTGCTGTGCAACATCCTAGTTGCGGCATGTGGGGTCCTTAGGTGTGGCCTGTGGCGTCCAGTTCCCTGAGCAGGGGTTAAACCCAGGCCCTCTACATTGAGAGTACGGAGTCTTACCATTGGACCACCAGGGAAGTCCCAGGAACTAATATTTTAAAATATTTTTTCATCTAATTATCTGTTTTTGCCTATTGACTGGCTGATTTATTTTAATGGTTTTCTTAACATAGAATACCATTGAATATATAAAATAAAGTCAATTTAGTCTTGACATATTTTACATCTAATATACTTTCAATAATGCATTGTCAACATCAGAACAGCCTAAATAAATTTATATTTCAGCACTTCTGTGCCGGGGTCCCGCCCTGGTGGATCCAGGGTGATTCGAAGGTGAGGACGGAGTCAGCATCCTTGGGAAAATACATATTTAATTACAGATATATAGAGATATTAGAAACGGATAGTGTAGTAGGAAAATTAGTGGAGAAAAAGAGGCTGAATAACTTGGTTTACATGGAATAGCATCCATGCTCCAGATGGGAATTCAGCCAGAAAAATGAGGAGCAAGAAAGACGACATGGGAGAGTCAGTCTTTTCAGGAACTGATCCCATTTCTTTATTTTTCAGGTTTTCTTATATACCTTTTGTTACATATAGGGATGAATACAGAGTCATGTGGGGGTCAGCAGTCCTGACTTTTATCAAAATCAGGTGCTTTACATAAAAAAAGGTCTTAGGGGTTTTACATCATCTTCAGGCCATTTCTGCCTGCTGACATTTACAACCCTTTCTTTCTGATAACCAAAAAGTTTTTTCTTAAACCAGGCACCACCCTCCAAACAAAGTTGCATTCCTATAGGGTGAGGGTGTAGTGAGTTACAATCAAGAAAGGAATTTATTTAACCCAAGGTTAACATGACTAATCTTAAAGGTTAGTACTTATTTCTCCTATATGCTATATTTATTATAAAGGCAGGGAATATGGAGATTTAGCAGCAAACATCAGCCCAACAAATGAAAATCCTTTCACCAATGTTCCTCTTAAGATCTACTTAGTCTTAAGACAGTGATAAAGTTACATTTTCACATAGCAAGGACACAGTGATTTATAACAAAGTACAGTGATCTATTACAAAAGAGAAACTTCATTAACTCAAAAAGTCTAGTATTGGTAACCTTAAAAACTACTATATTTCCTTTTCTATATTCCAAATACATTGATTAATATATTCCCAGGTGCCTAAGGATATGGGGGCCTGGCTGCAATCATTGATTTAATAATGAGAAAAAGCCCTATGCTAAGACTCTCAAAATACACCAAAACTCTCTGTGCTGTTTATGGTTGAGAGGCAGTAAACAATCCTGTGTAGTGGCAGGAGTGTGGATAATCCTGTCACACAAGCTAGGCTGTCAGCAGAGAGGTTTGACCTGAGACACCCTTGTCCCACCCAGGGCAGGGAATTAGCAGCAATTATTGACACAACAAATAAAAAACCCTTCACCAATGTAATTCCTAACCAACCCACTATACTAATAATTTCTAACTTCTGGAAAGAAATTGCCTTTAGTAAGTCCAAAACATCTCATGCCTCTCATGGTTGTGGGGCCGTTATGGCCAGACGAACCTATACAGGCAGGCTAGATAAGCTTCAGAGTTTGTAAGCTGAAACACTCTTGTCACGTCCAGGAATTTTTATTAACTGGAGCTGCAGGTTAACTCCTTCTCCGAGAGAAATGGTTATGGGGGAGAGCCCCCTGTAAAGGACTCTGGTTTTGGGGCAGATGCTCGGGAGCAGGGGGTTTCCTGAGGCTTGATCACGCCTTTGCGTATGCCAAGGTCCTTCCTCATGACCTTTGCCATGGGCGGAGTTCCTCACACTGGCCCCTGGCACTTCTGAATTAATAAAAGTAGTAAGAAAAGAATTTGAAACTTCAATATCAAACTAGGCTTATCTGTCCCCCCTGGAAACTTGACGTATTTAAGACAACGGGTAGAGTGTGATCTAAATTCTCCCCCGTGCTGATACTCATCTACGGCTCTGCTATCTTCTTTTTCCAGAAGTTCTTGGTGCCCTATTCTTAGATCCTCTCGTTAGAATACTTCATGCCTACTTTCCCCTTCCATAATAAAAGTTACTTAATTTTAAACTTTAAACCTTATTTACAATATTTCTGTCTCTACTTGTCAAGGAGAAGTTACTTCAGCACAGTAATAACTTTCCTCTTTGCAGCATAGCTCTTTGTTGAAATTATCATTTTTTTTCTTTAAAGCCTTAGGATATAAAAAAGCAGGAGATAGTATTGGAGTCATATAAATTGATAGGGTACATTCAAGCTTATATTCAGTCTGGTTCAATTGCTCAGTCATGTCTGACTCTTTGCAACTCCATGGACGGCAGCACGCCAGTCTTCCCTGTTCCTCATCAACTCCCGGAGCTTGTTCAAGCTCATGTCAGTCGAGTCGGTGATGCCATCCACCATCTCATCCTCTGTCATCAAATCAATCAGAAAGTTGAGACATTTTTATGAAAGCAAGATCTTAATTAGGGTTGTTAATTATATGCATATTTGCCTCGTCACTCATTTTTATGCAAGTTTATTCAGCTTATATAGTATCAACAACCCTCAAACTTACAAAAATAAGCAATTGCAGCTTGTGGAAACTTTTTAAATTGAAAAATAAGCTTTTCTAATTGCAAAGTCAAGTTGTGCTTCAATCAAACCTATATAGTAGCTTGAACAACAACAAAAACAAAACACCGCAGTTGTCAGGCTAAATCATTGAAGACGCATCGGTTCAGTTCAGTTCAGTTCAGTCGCTCAGGCGTGTCCGACTCTTCACGACCCCACGAACTGCAGCACGCCAGGCCTCCCTGTCCATCACCATCTCCCAGAGCTCACTCGGACTCACGTCCATCGAGTCCGTGATGCCATGCATAAGGGCATGAAACTGCAGCTTACGCTTTCTAAGCCTGTGATCGGAGGGAGTCCGTATGTCTGATGATGTTTCCACACCAGTTTGAATCTTCGTTCTTCCATATAAAGAATGTAGCTTAAATAGTGTCATAATTTTAATACCTCACAGACCTCACTGTTGATTTTGGTTAGGTTTCTACTCAAAGTTTCAAAACAACCAGAAGTTATGTTTGTTTGTTTCTTAAAATTCCCATCTCTTGCCTTGCTTTATGCCCAGGTATAAAGCATTATAGTTTAACCCCAAGTTGTTCAAGGAGGTTATTCATTATTTTAAAGGTCAGCTAGAGTCACTCAAGCTTCTCAAATGTAGTAGATGTAATGAGTGTGTGCTCTGTTACGTGGGGAGTATCACAGGCTGACTCAGCCTTGCACAGCCATCAGAGGTGCTCGTGTTGCACGTGTTACCACATCAGCAGACGACACGGCTTTGTTCTGAAGTGGCCACACACAGCAGCAGCGCCCTCATCCAGCAGCCACATCTGGATGGGGCACAGGCTGAGGAATGGCCGCGCTCCAAGCTGCCCAGTGACCAGAGCCGCCTACCACACGCCAGGGCCCCCAGTGGTTTCATCTGGTTTACCATACCAATGTAATTCCTAACCAACCCACTATACTAATAATTTCTAACTTCTGGAAAGAAATTGCCTTTAGTAAGTCCAAAACATCTCATGCCTCTCATGGTTGTGGGGCCGTTATGGCCAGACGAACCTATACAGGCAGGCTAGATAAGCTTCAGAGTTTGTAAGCTGAAACACTCTTGTCACGTCCAGGAATTTTTATTAACTGGAGCTGCAGGTTAACTCCTTCTCCGAGAGAAATGGTTATGGGGGAGAGCCCCCTGTAAAGGACTCTGGTTTTGGGGCAGATGCTCGGGAGCAGGGGGTTTCCTGAGGCTTGATCACGCCTTTGCGTATGCCAAGGTCCTTCCTCATGACCTTTGCCATGGGCGGAGTTCCTCACACTGGCCCCTGGCACTTCTGAATTAATAAAAGTAGTAAGAAAAGAATTTGAAACTTCAATATCAAACTAGGCTTATCTGTCCCCCCTGGAAACTTGACGTATTTAAGACAACGGGTAGAGTGTGATCTAAATTCTCCCCCGTGCTGATACTCATCTACGGCTCTGCTATCTTCTTTTTCCAGAAGTTCTTGGTGCCCTATTCTTAGATCCTCTCGTTAGAATACTTCATGCCTACTTTCCCCTTCCATAATAAAAGTTACTTAATTTTAAACTTTAAACCTTATTTACAATATTTCTGTCTCTACTTGTCAAGGAGAAGTTACTTCAGCACAGTAATAACTTTCCTCTTTGCAGCATAGCTCTTTGTTGAAATTATCATTTTTTTTCTTTAAAGCCTTAGGATATAAAAAAGCAGGAGATAGTATTGGAGTCATATAAATTGATAGGGTACATTCAAGCTTATATTCAGTCTGGTTCAATTGCTCAGTCATGTCTGACTCTTTGCAACTCCATGGACGGCAGCACGCCAGTCTTCCCTGTTCCTCATCAACTCCCGGAGCTTGTTCAAGCTCATGTCAGTCGAGTCGGTGATGCCATCCACCATCTCATCCTCTGTCATCAAATCAATCAGAAAGTTGAGACATTTTTATGAAAGCAAGATCTTAATTAGGGTTGTTAATTATATGCATATTTGCCTCGTCACTCATTTTTATGCAAGTTTATTCAGCTTATATAGTATCAACAACCCTCAAACTTACAAAAATAAGCAATTGCAGCTTGTGGAAACTTTTTAAATTGAAAAATAAGCTTTTCTAATTGCAAAGTCAAGTTGTGCTTCAATCAAACCTATATAGTAGCTTGAACAACAACAAAAACAAAACACCGCAGTTGTCAGGCTAAATCATTGAAGACGCATCGGTTCAGTTCAGTTCAGTTCAGTCGCTCAGGCGTGTCCGACTCTTCACGACCCCACGAACTGCAGCACGCCAGGCCTCCCTGTCCATCACCATCTCCCAGAGCTCACTCGGACTCACGTCCATCGAGTCCGTGATGCCATGCATAAGGGCATGAAACTGCAGCTTACGCTTTCTAAGCCTGTGATCGGAGGGAGTCCGTATGTCTGATGATGTTTCCACACCAGTTTGAATCTTCGTTCTTCCATATAAAGAATGTAGCTTAAATAGTGTCATAATTTTAATACCTCACAGACCTCACTGTTGATTTTGGTTAGGTTTCTACTCAAAGTTTCAAAACAACCAGAAGTTATGTTTGTTTGTTTCTTAAAATTCCCATCTCTTGCCTTGCTTTATGCCCAGGTATAAAGCATTATAGTTTAACCCCAAGTTGTTCAAGGAGGTTATTCATTATTTTAAAGGTCAGCTAGAGTCACTCAAGCTTCTCAAATGTAGTAGATGTAATGAGTGTGTGCTCTGTTACGTGGGGAGTATCACAGGCTGACTCAGCCTTGCACAGCCATCAGAGGTGCTCGTGTTGCACGTGTTACCACATCAGCAGACGACACGGCTTTGTTCTGAAGTGGCCACACACAGCAGCAGCGCCCTCATCCAGCAGCCACATCTGGATGGGGCACAGGCTGAGGAATGGCCGCGCTCCAAGCTGCCCAGTGACCAGAGCCGCCTACCACACGCCAGGGCCCCCAGTGGTTTCATCTGGTTTACCATACACTGGCTTGTGTATTATTTTAAACTTATGAGTTTAAAAACATTCTTCTTATGGTGAAATCAGGATCAAACAGCTGTGAAACCAGAGAACCTTGCATTTTCTCAGAACTCAGGAGCAGAGACATTGATTGATGAACATGAATTAGAGTATCACCCCTCCTGGGATATTTGAATGTTAGTTGAATTACTCTCTAATATGCGATTACAGGCACTGTGGACAAGTAATACAAGATCATGAGGTGGGCTGACCTTCTGTCCTTCCCCAATTGTGTTTCAAGAAAACAATCTTATCTGTCACATTAAATTTATATTGCAATTGGAATTATATTGAATTTGAAATTTTGTTTGTATTTAATTTAAAATCCATTTTAGTTTTACAGTTGTATGGCTGGTGTAAGTATAGGCATTTATACCTACTATTCAAATTATAGAAATTTAAGAAATATTATAACAAAAGTCAAATTAAGTGAGTAATGGGAGTCTTCAAGCATTTTGAAGGATTTAAGAATTGCTCAGATTCAAGAAACATAGCTAACACACTTTATGTTGCAGTTGCAAACATTATTATTTTTAATCCAACAGCAAATAAAGAAAAAAAGTTACAGATAATCATTGGAACTGAGTAAATTATATTGGCCAGGTAAAAAAATTCTACCTGATAAAAATTTTATGCAATACTCATATCAGACAAAATAGACTTTAAAACAAAAGACTGTTGCAAGATACAAAGAGGGACATTACATAATGATAGAGGGACTGATTTAATGAGAAGATATAACAACGATAAATATATATGCACCCAACATAGGAACAGCTATATACATAGAGCAAATATTAGCACAAAAAGATGTAAGTTGACAGTAACACAGTAACAACGGGGGACTTTACACCTCACTTACCTCAATGAACAGATGATCCAGAGAAAATCAATAAGGAGAAACAGGCCTTAGATGTCACACGAGGTCAGATGGGCTTGATAAGTATACAGAGAGCATTCCAGCCAATGGCAGCAGAATACGTATTCTTTTCAAGTGCATAAGAAACATTCTCCAGAATAGATCACAGGCTAGGCCACAAAATATGTCTCAATAGATTTAAGAAAATTAAAGTTATATCAAGCATCTTTTCCAGCCACAATGGTCTGAAACTAGAAATGCACTCTAAGAAGCAAAAAACTGCAAAAAACACCAGTGCATGGATGGAGCCCACACAAGATGTTACTAAGCAACCAGTGAGTCGCTGAAGATAACAGAAAAATAAAAAACACCTAAAGAGAAACAAAGATGGAAATACATCAATCCAAAATCTGTGGGACACAGCAAAAGCATTCTAAGAGCAAAGTCTACAGCAATACAAGGCTACTTCAAGAAAAAAAAACTAAAATAAATGGTCTGACCTTACATCTAAAGGAACCAGAAGAAGAAGAACAAACAAAGCCCAAAGTTATGGAAGGAAGGTAATAATAAAGGTGAAAGTGTGAATGATGAAACAGCGCCTAAAAATGATCAATGCAGCTAAAAGCTAATCCTTTGAAAAGATGAGTCAAATCGATAAAATTTGGCCAAACTCATCCAAAAAAAGAAAGAGGATCCTCCAAAATAAAATCAGAAATGAAAGAGAAGTTTTAACTAATACCACAGAAATATAAAGGATTCTAAGAGGCAATTATGAACAATTCAGTTCAGTTCAGTTCAGTCATTCTGTCGTGTCCAATTCTTTGTGACCCCATGAACTGCAGCACGCCAGGTCTCCCTGTCCATCACCAACTCCCAGAGCTTGCTCAAACTCATGCCCACTGAGTCAGTGATGCCATCCAACCATCTCATCCTCTGTCATCCCCTTCTCCTCCTGCCTTCAATCTTTCCCAGCATCAGGGTCCCATCCAACCATTTCATCCTCTGTTGTTCCATTTATGATTTACAAAAACAACCTTAACAAAGTAGGCACAGAGGGAACATATCTCAACATAATTAAGGCCACATATGACAAACCTACAGTCAACTCATACTCAACAGTGGAAACTGGAAAGGATTTTCTTTAAAGTCAGGAATAAGACAAAGATGCCTGTTCTGGCCACTTAGACACATTTTTCCAAAGACATATACATGGCCAACGGGCACATGAAAGGATGCTCAATGTCACCAATGATCAGAGAAATACAAACCAAAACCACAATGAGACAATTACTTCACACTTGTCAGAACGGCTACCATCAAAAAGATAAATATCAAACACTGGCAAGGATGTGGAGAAAAGGGAGTTTTCATACACTGTTGGTAGGAATGTAAATTGGTGCAGCCACTGGGAATAACATGCAGGGTTCCTCAAGAGACTTAAAGCAGAGCTACCTTCAGCTCAGTTCAGTCACTCAGTCATGTCCGACTCTTTGCGACCCCATGAACTGTGCAAACCAGGCCTCCCTGTCCATCACCAATCCCAGAGTTCACCCAAACTCACGTCCATCAAGTTGGTGATGCCATCCAGCCATCTCACCTCTGTCGTCCCCTTCTCCTCTTGCTCCCAATCCCTCCCAGCATCAGGGTCTTTTCCAGTGAGTCAGCTCTTCATATTAGGTGACCAAAGTACTGAAGTTACAGCTTCAGCATCATTCCTTCTAAAGAAATCCCACGGTTGATCTCCTTTAGCATGGACTGGTTGGATCTCCTTGCAGTTCAAGAGACTTTCAAGACTCTTCTCTAACATCACAGTTCAAAAGCATCAGTTCTTTTGCGCTCAGCTTTCTTCACAGTCCAACTCTCACATCCATACATGACCACTGGAAAAACCATAGCCTTGACTAGACGGACCTTTGTTGGCAAAGTAATGTCTCTGCTTTTCAATATGCTATAGGTTGGTCATAACTTTTCTTCCAAGGAGTAAGTGTCTTTTAATTTCATGGCTGCAGTCACCATCTTCAGTGATTTTGGAGCCCCCAAAATAAACTCAGCCACTGTTTCCACTGTTTCCCCATCTATTTCCCTTTAGTTCAGTTCAGTCACTCAGTCATGTCCAACTCTTTGCGACCCCATGAATTGCAGCACTCCAGGCCTCCCTGTCCATCACCAACTCCCGGAGTTCACTCAGATTTACGTCCATTGAGTCTGTGATGCCATCCAACCATCTCATCCTCTGTGTCCCCTTTTCCTTCTGCCCCCAATCCCTCCCAGCATCAGAGTCTTTTCCAATGAGTCAACTCTTCGCATGAGGTGGCCAAAGTACTGGAGTTTCAGCTTTAGCATCATTCCTTCCAAAGAAATCCCAGGGCTGATCTCCTTCAGAATGGACTGGTTGGCTCTCCTTGCAGTCCAAGGGACTCTCAAGAGTCTTCTCCAACACCACAGTTCAAAAGCATCAATTGTTCAGCGCTCAGCCTTCTTCACAGTCCAACTCTCACATCCATACATGACTACTGGAAAAACCATAGCCTTGGCTAGACGGACCTTAGTCGGCAAAGTAGTATCTCTGCTTTTGAATATACTATCTGGGTTGGTCATAACATTTCTTCCAAGGAGTAAGTGTCTTTTAATTTCATGGCTGCAGTCATCATCTGCAGTGATTTTGGAGCCCAAAAAATAAAGTCTGACACTGTTTCCACTGTTTCCCCATCTATTTCCCATGGAGTGATGGGACCAGGTGATATGATCTTCGTTTTCTGAATGTTGAGCTTTAAGCCAACTTTTTCACTCTCCTCTTTCACCTTCATCAAGAGGCTTTGTAGTTCCTCTTCACTTTCTGCCATAAGGGTGGTGTCATCTGCATATCTGAGGTGATTGATATTTCTCCCAGCAATCTTGATTCCAGCTTGTGTTTCTTCCAGTTCAGCGTTTCTCATGATGTACTCTGCATAGAAGTTAAATAAGCAGGGTGACAATATACAGCCTTGACGTACTCCTTTTCCTATTTGGAGCCAGTCTGTTGTTCCATGTCCAGTTCTAACTGTTCCTTCCCGACCTATCAAACAATTCCATTTTGGGGTGTTTGCATGGAAAAAACCACTAAATCAGATATATATATAGACTAATATTCATTGCAGCACTATTTACAATAGCCAGGATATGTAATCAACCTAAGTGCCCATCAATAGATGAATGGATTTAAAAAGACATATATATATACAGATAAATGGCATATTAAATATATGTGGCGTATTAGCCATAATAAAAATGAAATCTTGCCATTTGAAACAACATGGATGGACCTAGAGGATATTATGCTAAGTGTGATAAATGGTGGTGTAGTGTAAAGAATCTGCCTGCAATGCAGGAGATGCAGGTTGATCTCGGGTCCGGAAGATCCCCTGGAGAATTAAATGGCAACCCACTCCAGTATTCTGGCCTAGAGAATCCCATGGATAGAGGAGCCTGGTGAGCTACGTCCACACGGTCACAAAGAGTCAGACAGGACTGAGTATGCACACAGTAAATCAGACAGCGGAAGACAAGTGGTCTCACTAATATGTGGAATCTGAGAAACATAAATGGAGCAAACAGACAAACTCATAGAAACAGATGACAGAAGGATGGTCGTCAGAGGGGAAGGGAGTGGGTAGGGGTGAAGTAGATAAAGGAGTTTGAGGCACACAAACCTCCAGTTATAAAATGAAATGACAAAGGGATGTAGGAAAGAGAATAAGGGTACAGGCGAAGATACGGTGGTAACTTGTTTGGGACGGCGGTCCCTAGACTATTGTGGTAATCATTCCAAATAACACAAATGTCACATCACTACATAGGACATCTGAAATGTACATTGTATCACATGTCAACTATACATCAGTTAAAGAATATACACATTGTGTGGGTCTCTCAAGGACAATATTATCAAGCTTTGCAAGTGGCCCCCTCCATGGGTCACAGACGTGACTTACACCTTGCTGGGGAGTAAATGACGGTAATCGAGAATGAAAAGGGGCCACCTGTTGAGCTCACCCAGCGTGCTTCAGCAGTCAATCGGAGGCCAGGGGCCAGATGAGGGCCTCCTGCAGCTTAGCCGGGGCTTGTTTGGAATTGGCCCTGCAGACACGTGATGCCCAGTCTCCATCCCTTGCCCTGGCCTTCACCGCCCACACTGGACACGGCCTTCCTGCTGCTGTTGCTGTTGTTCTGTGGCTCAGTCGTGTCTGACTTTTTGTGATACTCTGTACTAGAGCACGCCAGGTCTCCATGTACTTAGCAGTCTCCCAGACTTTGCTCAATTTCATGTCCATTGAGTAGGTAATGCTATCCAACCATCCCATCCTCTGTCACCCTTTCTCCTCAATCTTTCCCGGCATCAGGGTCTTTTCCAATGAGTCGGCTCTTTACATCAGGTGGCCAAAGGATTGCAGCTTCAGTGTCAGTCCTTCTAATGAATATTCATGGTTGATTTCCTTTAGGATTGACTGGACTCCTTGGAGTCCAAGGGCCTCTCAAGAGTCTTCCCCAGAATCATAACTTAGAAGCGTCAATTCTTTGGTGCTCAGCCTTCTTTAAAGTCCAACTCTCACATCCATACATGACTACTGGGAAAATCATAGCTTTGACTATACAGTCCTTTGTGGGCAAAGGGATGTCTCTGCTTTTCAATATGCTGTCGAGGTTTGTCATAGCTTTTCTTCCAAGGAGCAAGCGTCTTTTAATTTTATGGCAGCAGTCCCCATCTGCAGTGATTTTGGAGCCCAAAATAGAAACTCTCTCACTGCTTCCACTGTTTTCTCTTCTACTTGCCATGAAGTGATGGGACCAGATGCTGTGATCTCAGTTTTTTGAATGTTGAGTTTTCAGCCAACATTTTTTACTCTCCTCTTTCACCCTCACCGAGATGCTCTTTGTCCCTCATCGCTGTCTGTCATTAGAGTGGTATCACCTGCACATCTGAGGTTGTTGATGTTTTCTCCCGGTAATCTTGATTTCCGCTAGAGATCTCTTCAAGAAAACTGGAGATATCAAGGGAACACTTCATGCAAGGATGGGCACAATAAAGGACGGAAATGGCAAGGACCCAGCAGCCTTCCTGCATCTCCTTGATCTCCTCTGCTGCCTCGGAGGACATCCGTATCCAACTCCCAGACCTGGGTGGAGTCCAGGGAAACTCTAGGCACCACTGCCTGAGCTGACCATGCTGTGTTTTTCCCCACTCCTTGGGTTCTGATGCAATGGCACGTTATAATGGAGCAGCCGTAATGGTGGCTAAGGGTTCAGTTCCACAGAGGGGCTGCCTGGGCCAAATGCAGCACAAGGAATGCTGACTGCCTCACCTGTCTGAACCACACTGTATGCCTCAACAAACTGCATGGGAGTCTTTTACCCCTGGAATCTGCATGGCCGCAGGCGGGCTCAAAAGAGAGCTCGCCCGTCCTTGCGGGGAAGGACGTGAGGATGCACTTCCTCAAACACCTAGAAGACAGTCATCTTCACATGACTTCTTTGGCAAATAAAATGTGGTGAGAGTGACCTGGGTCTTTTCCAGAGAGACATTTAATAGCCTGTGCCCCATTTTCTATCCTGATCGCCCCTTGCCCTGGACTCTCTGGAAGGATGTGTGAACAGAAAGATGCCTGAAGACTAATCTGGCCGCAGCTGGACCCGTTCGTGGAGGGAGCTGCCATAGGGAGCTCAGCGGCCCCCCACATCGCTGCAGGGACGGGGAGCAGGCATAGCTCTGTAGCCCCTGACAATTAGAGAGTGCTTGTCACTTCAGCAAAGCCTAGCCAGTGCTAGCTGATACACTGCCCCACAGAATCCCATGAAGACAGAAAGAGGTAAGGCCTATACAGCTGTGTGGACCTGCCTGACACAGGGTCCGTGCTGCGTGTGTGCTGGGCCCAGCCTGTCTTGTTTCAGGGTCTGAGCTTTTCTTTGTCAGATGGCCGCTTCCTTGCCTTGTTCCTCTGATGACCTGGTAGAGTGTCTGCTCTGTAGCAGGTGGTTGATAAGCGTGTGTTGAACTAAACTAGGAAGACAGCCACGTGGGTTTCGCAGACACAGTTGGATGCCATGAATTCAAACTCCATCAGGAAGAAATCAGACCTTGTTGGAGTGATGCTAGAGGACAGTGACTTCTGCACCAGTTCCTGGTAGAAAATTGACCATTCCCTCCAGTACATGTTCTAGAGGCTGAACACTTTTGAACTCCTGTTACCGGAACCAGTGTGGTAAAGCTCCGTGTAAATAAGGAGGAAACACCACCGATAAATAACCCTGAAGGAGGTCCCTGGCACCTCTCAATTCCACGGGGTGGAGGTGGGGTGCAGACCAACCTGAGGGAAAGCCCCGCCCACCCCAGTTCAAGCTGGCAGAAGTATTCTCTGGGGGTCCCTGGAGGGTCTCCCCACCGCACAGGTGGGCTTCCTAGAGCAGAGGGATTAATAGCTGCTCATTTTGTGTGCAAGCCCTGTCATCTGTTCTTACCTTCACCTCGGTACCGGATAGACTCTGAGAGACTAATGAGGCGCTCGTCGCAGCCACCCCGTGGGGCACCGAGCTGGCCCGCAGCGCTGGCGTGCGGGCCCCATGACGTCACTGCGGGCCAATCAGAGCGGGCTGGGAGCCGGAGGCAGGCCAATCAGAGCAGGCCGGGAGCCGGAGGAGGCCTTCCACGGGCGCAGGTGTGCGAGCGGAGCCCCGCTGCTCGCCGCATCACCTCCAGGTCCGGGGGTGTTTGCGCGGCTCTGGCTGTGTTCTGCCTGCTGGCTGGGAAGACGGGCTTAGCAGCTTAGCGACGCTCCCGCTCCTCAGAAAGAGCAGCCGCCACTGAACTTTAGGATGAAAAATTATGGAAGAAAAAGGAGGCTATAAAGTAAGATTGTGCCACGTTAGCTCCTGGCTTTATAATGACAGTATTCAGATAGATGAATGATAAGGCATTTTTAAAACCTGCAGAAACGACTCTGTTTGCAAAGTGTCCGTTCGCCGTCGTAGACACGACACACTGTGGTGTTAAATCCTCCATATCACAGGAACAGTGAAAAATGTGTCCTTATCGGATAATTACTGTCATGCAGATCATTGGGGGGGGGGAGTCAGCTTGGGCTGCCAAATGTGAGCATTTCGTGAAAATGCTCAGACCCGGCCCTTCCAAGTGTTCCTCTTAGTTATCTAATTGATTTTAGTTTATTTCTGATAGGAAAAGGGGTTATGAGGTCATCTGGAAATGTTGAAAGGAATTATGTGTGTTTATTTGGAATTAAATTCTATTTGACTACAGTTATACACACGTGCACATTTATACTCGTGTGTCAGAGCCAGAGGCCCCTTTCCTCCCGGTTTAGCCCTTTTGGTGAAAGATCCACTTCTTCAGGGAACAAAGAGGACTGAATTAAGGAGAATAATTAAAAATAGCCAGTAAAACATGGCTGTGGCTTTAAAGAAATCCATGATCAAACACAAGCCACTCATAGTAAGGTGCAATTAAAGACAATAGCCTCAAAATCATATAAAGCTATGTATAAACATACCTAAAAACACATAAATTTTTGAGGCTTTTACACATGTGTATATATGTACGTATGTAATTACTTTGCTATACATCTGAAACTGATACAACATTGTAAATAAACTATGAAAGTGAAAGTGAAGTCGCTCAGTCGTGTCCGACTCTTTGCGACCCCAGGGACTGTAGCCTACCAGGTTCCACCGTCCATGGAATTTTCCAGGCAAGAATACTGGAGTGTGTTGCCATTTCCTTCTCCAGGGGATCTTCCAGACCCAGGGACTGAATCCCGATCTCCCTAATTATAGGCAGATGCTTTACTGTCTGAGCCACCAGGGAAGTCATACTTCAATAAAAAATAAAATTAAAAAAAAAAAAAACCTGTTAAAACCTAAAAAAGGGGAAAAAAAAACCCTCAGCAAAGATTCTCTTTAAGATTCACCTCACTTCTCAGCTACTTTACTGCTGAGACTGGGAGAAACTGGGAAAGTTTTATTAAGTGTAAATTCCATGTCACTCTATTCTTTCAGTTATTATTGCCCACTTTCTGGGTACTTTATCTAATGATGTGGACATTTTAAAAGCAAGGTGAGCATTTTCTGTCCATAACCAGTGAAAAATGAAATTCATGAAGTCTTGGGTTTTGTGTTGGTGATTATCCAAGCCCCATCCCGTGATCTTAGGTCTTGGGCAGCCTGTCAACCAAATTGGAGCTGTCTGGGCTGCTTGTCCCCCTGTGAACTCCTTCGACAGCAGCGCTGTCTCAGGGGCCGGGGATGGAGATGAGGGCCCACCCTGCAGACCAGTGCCCGCCCCGCTGGAGCGCATGAGGCTACCCCCTTGACCTGCAGCCTTAGTGAGCTTTCAGGGATTCACGCAGATTCCCTGTGCCCAATTTGAGTATCTTGGACAAGCTTTAGAATCCATAACATCTCTACCAAAATCCTGAAGGGGAGAAAGAAAGGTGCATTTGGAAACCATGGGGTGGTGAGTTGCAGCTGGATATTTTCCCAGCCCCAAGAAACTCAAAATAATCACATTTCACACATCAGGCTTTCGAGGTGATGACAATCATCTCAGTGTCTGGAGGAGATAACTGCGTCCCGGACGCATCTCCTTCCCTGCTTTGCTCTGTGGTTGCTGCCTGTACCAACAGTCCTTGGCTATTTCTGAGAAAAACTATAAGAATTTTATTTGAGGAGAGTCCAGATTTTATGGTCCTTCCCTACAGATAGCCACTGCCCATGTGTGTGGTTGATAATTCAGAGATGAAATCTTACAAAGACTCAAACTACACATTACTTTCTTAAATAATACATTATATATCTTAAGAATATTCAAAAGATGGTATCTTGCTTCTTTTTGATTGTAAATTCGGGATAATGGTCAGTCCAAGGAACTCAGCTCATGAAAGAAGAGAGTTTCATCTTGGATACATGTTCCTAGCTGTTGGTTGTTGTTCTATCCCTCAGTCATGTCTGACTCTTTGTGACCCCATGGACTATAGCACACCAGGCTTCCCTGTCCTTCAGTAACTCCTGGAGTTTGCTCACACTCATGCCCATTGAGTTGGTGATGCCATCCAACCATCTCATCCTCTTTCATCCCCTTCTCCTCCTGCCTTCAGTCTTTCCCAGCATCAGGGTCTTTTTCCAGTGAGTCAGTTCTTCACATAAGGTGGCCAGAGTATTGGAATTTCAGCTTCAGCATCAGTCCTTCCAATGAGTATTCAAGGTTGATTTCCTTTAGGATTGACTGATTCGATCTCCTTGCTGTCCAAGGGACTTTCAAGAGTCTTCTCCAGTAGCACAGTTCAAAAGCATCAGTTCTTCGGTGCTTCTGGTGGCTGCCCACAAATTGTTTGAACGTTCCTTCCATATTTCGGTAGCTTTCCACATTATGAGTCTGTTAGACCTGCATTTAATCAAGGGGAAAGGCCCTTGTTTCTTAGACTCCTGTGCACTAGAGGGGACCCCATGTGCTGATGCCCAGTTGCACGCAAAAAGGGCTGGGAAGACAAAGGCCCCACGTCTGGATCTCCTGGAATGGTCCACGGAGACCCCTGCATCCAGTTCAGGGGTGGTGAGGCAGCAGCAGAGGTCTGACGCTAGAACATAGCCCATGTCTGCTCTCAGACCTATGCCTGGTCCTTGCTTGTCCTAACTTCTCAGCTACTTTACTGCTGAGACTGGGAGAAACTGGGAAAGTTTTATTAAGTGTAAATTCCATGTCACTCTATTCTTTCAGTTATTATTGCCCACTTTCTGGGTACTTTATCTAATGATGTGGACATTTTAAAAGCAAGGTGAGCATTTTCTGTCCATAACCAGTGAAAAATGAAATTCATGAAGTCTTGGGTTTTGTGTTGGTGATTATCCAAGCCCCATCCCGTGATCTTAGGTCTTGGGCAGCCTGTCAACCAAATTGGAGCTGTCTGGGCTGCTTGTCCCCCTGTGAACTCCTTCGACAGCAGCGCTGTCTCAGGGGCCGGGGATGGAGATGAGGGCCCACCCTGCAGACCAGTGCCCGCCCCGCTGGAGCGCATGAGGCTACCCCCTTGACCTGCAGCCTTAGTGAGCTTTCAGGGATTCACGCAGATTCCCTGTGCCCAATTTGAGTATCTTGGACAAGCTTTAGAATCCATAACATCTCTACCAAAATCCTGAAGGGGAGAAAGAAAGGTGCATTTGGAAACCATGGGGTGGTGAGTTGCAGCTGGATATTTTCCCAGCCCCAAGAAACTCAAAATAATCACATTTCACACATCAGGCTTTCGAGGTGATGACAATCATCTCAGTGTCTGGAGGAGATAACTGCGTCCCGGACGCATCTCCTTCCCTGCTTTGCTCTGTGGTTGCTGCCTGTACCAACAGTCCTTGGCTATTTCTGAGAAAAACTATAAGAATTTTATTTGAGGAGAGTCCAGATTTTATGGTCCTTCCCTACAGATAGCCACTGCCCATGTGTGTGGTTGATAATTCAGAGATGAAATCTTACAAAGACTCAAACTACACATTACTTTCTTAAATAATACATTATATATCTTAAGAATATTCAAAAGATGGTATCTTGCTTCTTTTTGATTGTAAATTCGGGATAATGGTCAGTCCAAGGAACTCAGCTCATGAAAGAAGAGAGTTTCATCTTGGATACATGTTCCTAGCTGTTGGTTGTTGTTCTATCCCTCAGTCATGTCTGACTCTTTGTGACCCCATGGACTATAGCACACCAGGCTTCCCTGTCCTTCAGTAACTCCTGGAGTTTGCTCACACTCATGCCCATTGAGTTGGTGATGCCATCCAACCATCTCATCCTCTTTCATCCCCTTCTCCTCCTGCCTTCAGTCTTTCCCAGCATCAGGGTCTTTTTCCAGTGAGTCAGTTCTTCACATAAGGTGGCCAGAGTATTGGAATTTCAGCTTCAGCATCAGTCCTTCCAATGAGTATTCAAGGTTGATTTCCTTTAGGATTGACTGATTCGATCTCCTTGCTGTCCAAGGGACTTTCAAGAGTCTTCTCCAGTAGCACAGTTCAAAAGCATCAGTTCTTCGGTGCTTCTGGTGGCTGCCCACAAATTGTTTGAACGTTCCTTCCATATTTCGGTAGCTTTCCACATTATGAGTCTGTTAGACCTGCATTTAATCAAGGGGAAAGGCCCTTGTTTCTTAGACTCCTGTGCACTAGAGGGGACCCCATGTGCTGATGCCCAGTTGCACGCAAAAAGGGCTGGGAAGACAAAGGCCCCACGTCTGGATCTCCTGGAATGGTCCACGGAGACCCCTGCATCCAGTTCAGGGGTGGTGAGGCAGCAGCAGAGGTCTGACGCTAGAACATAGCCCATGTCTGCTCTCAGACCTATGCCTGGTCCTTGCTTGTCCTGGAGACACTGGGGCTAACGGCCCTTACAAAACCACTGTCTGCTCCAGCAGGCTGGAGTGGGCTCTCTTCGAGCAGCTGCGTATCTGGACCACACAAAGCCTGAATGCAGTCGGCCTCTGGGGCCCAGGGCGCACAGCGTCAGGGGGGACCTTCCTGGTTCTCACCTCCTCTACCGGCCTCCTGAATGCAGTCGGCCTCTGGGGCCCAGGGCACACACAGCGTCATGGGGGACCTTCCTGGTTCTCACCTCCTCTACCGCCTTCCTGTTCCCCTAGAACATTCTAGAGAGAAGTGTAAAACTGACGGCATAGCTGATGGCAGAATGCTTACCAGGACCGTCCTATTCCTGTCTGTGGCTAACCTCAGGAACTTGGGTCCGGGGCACGGGACATCATGGGTGTCCACTCAGGACCTGGCTTCAGTTTCACAACGTTATGAAAGAAAGCATAGAGCTCTGTGGTTTTCTCCTGATGGAACAGAAAAGCCAACAGATCTAGTAGATGGCTTGCTGAGGAGCAATTAATAAATGGAATGAAATGAGGGATGGAAGATTTTGCAAAGTCAACAATCATTTTCTAACAATATGCATTTTAACAGATTTGTAGGAAAAAACTTGGGTGTTCAATGAAAGAGAGGATAAGAATAACATGTGAAAGTTGTACTATCTTTGCTCAAGAGGCAAAAGATTATAGTGTGTTAACCATGTCATGTGTAAGTCAGTATAAATCAGTAAATGGAGAGGAAGATGCTTTTCTCTTATAATTCAGTTTATTTTGATAGAGGTCAAACTCAGACTGCACTCTGGATATTTTTCGTAGAGGGTGCTGGCTAATTAGAGATTGCTGCTTTGCAGACTGATGTTTTAAGCGCCTTGGTACCGAGGACCCTGATGTGCGGTGCAGCCCAAATGCGTCCTCAGTGCTCAGTGCCTGGTCCACTTGGGCCCTGTTCTCTTCTGTGCTCAGACCTCTGGATGCGCAGCATCGGGCCACTCTCCTGAGGGTGGACTCGGGGGTGTGATCTAGGACTGGGCTCTGATTGCATGGCTCCGCTCACTCCTGAAGCCCCTCCCTAAGGGTTTACCAGACCACGCCCGCCCTCCCGGCCACTGGGCACCGCGTGCGTCCCCACCTGTCACCTGGAGTGAGAACAGAGCCGGCCTTGAGCATCGAGTGAACCTCATCACTGAACCTCACCCCCAGCTGTCCGCGTTTACACCGATGTCCTAGGTCTAGTACGTCCACAGCTCTCTGTACCCTCACGGAAGAGACTCGTTGTATCTTTACCGAGAACAGTTACATGATTAGCCTGGGCCGTTTGTGGGTTTTAGACGGATGGCACCCCCGTGCGTTCACGCTCAGATTTCGATCCAGTGGAGGACGGCGGGCTCCAGCCCCATTGCATCACGTTCGCTTTGTCCCCTTTCATGCCGACAGCCCCACCCGTGTCCGTGCTCACCTGCCACGTCCGGCACCATCTGCAGAGCATCTTACCATCCAGACACGATCGCTGAAGGCGGTTAGTGGGGCTTTGGCTTGTTTCGCAGCTTGTGGGTGTGCATGCGTTTGCACCTGAGAGAACTTCCTCTAGTGACCCAGCCTCGGGTCCTCCTGTCACACTCACTGTGAAGAGAGCCTGTCGCAGTGCGGGTACGTGTCTGTGGCTCTTACCAGCTCCCTCTCATCCCCCCAGGCTCAGCGGGCCAATTGAGTAGCCCTCCCCACACCCTGCTCTTCCAAGAGCTCAGGGACCTGGGTTAGTGAGCCCAAGCCAGCTTTGGGCCCTGGGAGCATGGTGGTCCTTTGGAGTCAAGGCCATTGCGCAGGTGGGTCCTGTGACCCACCATCTGGGTGTGAGGATCCCCTCCTTGGGGGTCCCCTGATCCACTGTCTGGGTGTGAGGACCCCCTCCTCAGGGGTCCCCTGAACCACCATCTAGGTGTGAGAACTCCCTCCTTGGGGGTCCCCTGATCCACTGTCTGGGTGTGAGGACCCCTTCCTCAGGGGTCCCCTGAACCAGCATCTAGGTGTGAGAACTCCCTCCTTGGGGGTCCCCTGAACCACCATCTGGGTGTGAGGACCCCTGCCTTAGGGGTCCCCTGATCTACCATCTGGGTGTGAGGACTCCTTCCTTGGGGGTTCCCTGAACCACCGTCTGGGTGTGAGGAGCCCCTTTAAGGGTCCCCTGATCCACCGTCTGGGTGTGAGGACCCCTGTCTTAGGGGTCCCCTGATCCACCATCTGGGTGTGAGGAGCCCCCTCAGGGGTCCCCTGATCCACCGTCTGGGTGTGAGGAGCCCCTCCTTGGGGGTCCCCTGAACCACCGTCTGGGTGTAAGGACCCCCCTCGAGGGTCTCCTGATCCACTGTCTGGGTGTGAGGAGCCCCCTGGGGGGTCCCCCGGCCCATTGCCTGCGGTCATTGCCCCCTTTGCGGCCATTCTCTCTGATCAGCCGTGTGGACCCCCAGGCCCTGCTGCTTGGACTCCCGCCTCCACGTGTCCTCCTTCACTCAGTGTCAGTCTTGACTTTAAGTTCCTTCTATTTACTGACAACCCCACAGTCCATATTTCAGACTAGGCTCCTGTATCCCAAATGTCGACAGGAGATGCCCGAGCAGATGTGTAACAGCGACCCCAGACTCACCATGTGCACAGCCTGCTTCCTCATTTCTCCTAAATCTGCCCCCTCCACGGCCACAAGGAGCACAGCGCCTTTGTCTGCTCAGGTAGAAAATGCCCGGGATCCTGCCCGACTTTCAGTCCAGCAGTACTCCTGCTGGAAACACCTCCGAATCTCATCCAGCATCTCTTTTCCAGCTTGGGCTGAGCAGATTTCTTGGAGGTGCTGCAGTGAACCCCTAAAGGCTCACGTCCCCCGTCCTTGCATGGGGGACATCCCTCAAGAGGAGCCAAAGCAATCTTCACACAACATGAACTCGGTGGAGCCCACCTTGGCTCCACCATCTCAAAGGCTGCCTGTCTGACCCGCGTGGGAGCTGGCTTCTTTTGGGGGATCGCTTCTGCTCCTCATTCCGACCCTCCCTACAACCTTGCTCCAGTGAAGGCCAGCTTTCGAACGTCCTCTCTGCAGGTGGCCAAGTCGTTTGGTGAAGTCTTCACACCCGTCAACTCTTGGCGTCTCAGGGAAGCTTCCGTGTGAACGTCTTATTTCCTGGCTGTATGGAATGGCAACTACGGGAAGAAAGGATGGGTGTGGATGTGGCCGTCCCTTTGAGGGGGATCTTTGCACCTTTGACAGTGCTGGCGTTGGCAGATATTAAGTGATTCTAAGTGTCAGTGACTAAGGCGTTGGTCAGGAAAAGATCTTGTAGTAAAAACGCTTGACATTCTGGGGCTTCTTCAGAGTGCAGATTGAATGCACACATGGCAAAGGGTCAGGAAGTCGGTGGGTCAAAAGCTGGGGTCCTCTGGCTTCTCTGGTATTCCTGGCTTATGCACCGAGGCCTGGCATGGTCTTCCCAGCCCCTCCTCCTCTTTCACTGACCCCAGCCCCGGCCACTTCATATCTGTCCTGTGGAATTCTCGTGCCCTCATGGAGATGAAAGCCAGCCTGGTGGAGCTGCCAATAGGAGCCACCCTGAGAGAAGGACACACGGCCCACGGAGACCAGGAGCACCGTGGCTCCTGTGGGGAGGAGCCCAGGGCGTCCTGAGAAGCCCTTTGTCGAAACAAACTTGTTACCTCATTTCCTCAGTCTCTCCCCGGAGCCTTAAGTGTCCGAGCAATCCTTTCTTTCAGGGGAGCGGTCAGCATCTTATTTCACAGAGGCCCTGACACCCCACAGAATGGGGCTGCCCACCCCCCTCCCCCCCGATGTCTGCATCTTCAACCAGCACAGTGTGGAAGGAGCTCAGAGGATCACATTTGGCCCGAGGATCCAGGCAGGGGTGGAGCACCCCACCACGCTGAGCGGAGCCTGGCCCGCTAATGGGAAGGTGACCCCTACAAGGGACATGTGTGGGCAACTCTGTGCTGTGCAAAAGCAGCCCACAGCAGCCCCAAGCCCCCAGAGGCTCGCGCCCCTCACTGGAAGGTCAGGCATGTATCCCTCCCTTCCTTGCACTGGCCAGAGATGGACACTCACGGCACATGCAGGACAGGGGCCAGCCCATATTCCAGCCAAAGAGATGGGGTGGGGCCTTCCTGGAGGAGGTGACACCGTGAAGGACGTGTGCTCCAGCCCCGCTACTTTCTGAAGGCTTGTGTGCTCAGGTCAGCTCTCTTCTGCTCCCCTCAATGATACTCCAAGCCCACCTACTTACCCGCAGAGACGCAGGTCTGTCGGAGGCTGACCTCTGCCCCGGGGAACCCTAGAACACACGCCTTCATTTCTGCACTTCTTAGCGCACACCTGGGAGGATGTCCAGCTAGTTCTGCGCTTGGTTGGCAGGAAAGTGTGCAGCTGGCATTTCCGGGACATGGGGGTGGGTTGGGGTGCCACAGGGCAATTCAGAGGCATAGCCGGGCCTGGCTGGTCAGCGAAGGGCAGGTGGTCAGGGACAGCTGGTGACCTTGTGCAGGCGGTCTCAGGGGAGGGTGCCTGCCTCCCAAGCAACATGGCCCCTTCTCTCTGCTTTTCTGGACTCCCCACTCTCCCGGGGAACCCGGGGCCCCTGTACAGTTACCGTGGGACTTCGGTGTTCTGGAATAAGCAGCACTTCAACATCCCATCTTAGTCTTTCTTATCAAAATAGAAAAGCCTTCTGGGGACAACGGCCGCAGCTGGAGGATTTGTTACAAAGCGAGTGGAGGTGAGACGCCCAGGCCAGCACAGGAGCCCGGCGCCCAGCCAGGCCTCCCAGGGGCAGGCTTTCAGCTCCCGGGCGTGGCGGTGGTGCTTTCCAGGCTCGACCTCTTGACCCAACCTTGGCCTCTTGATCAGAGGGACCACACGGGCGCTTGGGAAAGTGGTGCCTCGGCCCACCCTAGACGGCCCAGTGAGCCCTGGGGCAGGGTTTTGGGGTGTGGGTGCTCTGGTCTCATGAGTTCAGGCAGCCGTATTATTCAGGCTTCGGGCTGGACAGATGGGTTGCTGCTCGTCACCCAGAGCGCGGGGGGCCGGGGCGCAGGGCAGAGAGATGTCAGCAGAGCCCAGCACAGCTCAGCTTCGCGTCTAAAAAGGGCAAGTCCGCCGGCTTCACTGTCTGTTGGTCCTGGCACCTAGGGGTCTCTTTGTGAAGGTTTCTTTCCTATTAGTGAGAGTAGATGAGAAGGAAGTTGTTGCATCCTAGCTGGACTGGACTGAGCGTGTGAGCACAGCACAGCTGGCACACGGCTTCATAGTTGCCATGGCCTGAGCGTCCCGCACCAACTCGGAGCATTTGTTTAAATGTTTTTTCTTTCATTTTACTGAGAACCCGGGGAGACAAAGCCGCAGCCCCCACAGAGCAAAGCAAGTGTGCCCCAGCGTGGTCTCATGTGGTCAACAGATCAAGTATGGTCAAGAGGTCAAGAGCCGCAGGCCCCTGCCTCTGCACTGCCCTCTCTCTGCACTTCAGGTGTGACCACAAGGCGGTTGAACCCTGCAATCTGGACAAGATCAAGGGGCCGTATTTAGCAGGGGTGCAGCCATTCAGCCTTTCAACGAGAGACTGTAACTATTATTCTCTTACTTGTGCACCTTCTGACAGGACTCAGCTGAATCACCCCAAACTGAAAAACCTGCTTCTTAAACCCCACTGAAAGTCACAGGGAGCTTCAAATTAACTTTCAATTTGTGGATCTGGCCAAATGGAAAATAGTTCATAAAATGCAATTCTGATTTACCATATTGGGCTTTTTTAGGGGTGTTAAAAACAGCGGTAAAAATTCTCATTGGAAATAGAAAACCCAGCGTCTTTGCTCAAGCAGCACGAGGCCTTGCTTAGGTTTTGTGTGCTATGCTGCTTCAGTCCTGGCTGGCTCTATGACCCCATGGACTGCGGCCCTCCAGGCCCCTCTGTCCATGGGATTCACCAGGCAAGAATGCTGGAGTGGGCTGCCATGCCCTCCTCCAGCGGATATTCCTGATCCAGGGATCAAACTAGCCTCTCTCGGCAGGCCAGTTCTTTGCCACTAGCGCCACCTGGGAAGCCCCTGTTTAGATTTTAGCTTTACCCAAAAAGCCGCGGAGAGAAGACAGTGAGAGTCCTCCACACAGTGCCGGTCCCGCTTGGTTGTTTTTAAACCGTGTTAAGACGGACAAGGACACAAGACTGGATAACCAGCAAGGAAGGGAGCAGACGCCAGGATCGCGTAATAACCTGCATGGGGAAAGCATTCGAAAAGAACAGGCACGTGTGTGTGTAGTTGAATCCGTGCCCTTGAAACGGGCAAAACGCTGTTGAGCAACTCCACTCCAGCATAAAACAAAATGACAGGAGAATGAGACGTGGCTCTGCCCACCTCCGGGATCGCTGGGAGCCAGCTGAGCGGGGTGGGGGCAGATCGGAGCCTCCAGCGAGCCTGACATCAGGTCTGTGGGCTCCTGGAAGCCGCCTGTCTTGAAGTTCCTTTTCCACTCCCGGGAAGGGCTGTCCAGACTGCATGAACCTGGGGCTGTGGTCCGTCTCCAGAGCAGCCAGCACCGACTCCGTGCCGACTTGCCCTTTGCCCAGAGCCTCCTAGTTTTCTTCCCAAGCTGTGGAATGTAGGATCACCCATCCACGGGGACGCCGAGGAACCTGTGACCTTGACAATGTCCTCTCACGTGGCCTCCCCCGGCAGCTCGCAGGCTGCCTTGTGTCTCCAGGAGGTTCATTGAAAGAGGGTCCCTGACGAGACTTGGTGTTGGTCGCACTGCAGGCGTCTTTCACGGAAGAATTCGGGGAAATGGAGAAGACTTTGATGGAACATAAAGACTGGAGCGCGAGCAAAACCCCAAAACCCGTGCAGCGCGTTGACCGAGCCAGGCAGGCGGACACACGCCACCCTGGAATGAAAGGCCTGACCTCAAGTAGCAGCGTGGAGGGAGGGAGCAGGGGCTTCGCGTGAGAGCAGGCAACAGAGGCTGCATGCGCGGAGACGGGCTCTTGGCTTCAAAATCCCTGGTGCCGCTCTCGCTGGGCACCTGCCTCCCGGCACCTCTGTCTCAGGTGCGCCCCATCCTTCTGTCCCTGGTGGGGGCCTGAGCCCTGCGTCCACCAATGTCCCACTGTCCCCACTAGAGAGTGAGCACCCAAGGGCCTGTGGTCTCCCCAGTGGACACGGACAGCTCAATACTCCCAAACACAAAACCCAGGCAGGCTGAGGCCCAGGAGGTACCAGCTTCAGCCAGGTGCGGGGTGTTCAGTCACTCAGTCACGTTTAATTCTGCAATCCCATGGACTGCAGCACGCCAGGCTTCCCTGTCCATCACCGTCTCCCGGAGTTTGCTCAAACTCATGTACACTGAGTCGGTGATGGCATCCAAACATCTCATCCTCTGTCTCTCCCTTCTCCTCCTGCCTTCACTCTTTCCCAGCATCGAGGTCTTTTCTAGGAGACAGCTCTTCAAATCAGGAGGGCAAAGGATTGGAGCTTCAGCATCAGTCCTTCCAATGAATATTTAGGGTTGATTTCTCTTAGTATTGAGGTGAGGGAGATGATGCTGAATCCTGAATACTCAGAACCTGAATTCCCCGGAAACCCCAAAACTTCTCTGTGGGCATGCATGTGTTAAAATCATCTTCAGTTCAGTTCAGTTCAGGAACTCAGTCCTGTCCGACTCTTTGCGGCCCCATGAATCACAGCATGCCAGGCCCCCTTGTCCATCAACTCCCGAAATTCACTCAGATTCACATCCATGAGTCACTGATGCCATCCAGCCATCTCATCCTCGGTCGTCCCCTTCTTCTCCTGCCCCCAATCCCTCCCAGCATCAGAGTCTTTTCCAATGAGTCAACTCTTCACATGAGGTGGCCAAAGTACTGGAGTTTCAGCTTTAGCATCATTCCTTCCGAAGAACACCCAGGGTTGATCTCCTTCAGAATGGACTGGTTGGATCTCCTTGCAGTCCAAAGGACTCTCAAGAGTCTTCTCCAACACCACAGTTCAAAAGCATCAATTATTCAGTGCTCAGCCTTCTTCACTGTCTAACTCTCACATCCATACATGACCACTGGAAAAACCACAGCCTTGACTAGACGGACCTTAGTTGGCAAAGTAATGTCTCTGCTTTTGAATATGCTATCTAGGTTGGTCATCACTTTTCTTCCAAGGAGTAAGCGTCTTTTAATTTCATGGCTGCAAACACCATCTGCAGTGATTTTAGAGCCCCAAAAAGTAAAGTCTGACACTGTTTCCACTGTTTCCCCATCTATTTCCCATGAAGTGATGGGACCGGGTGATATGATCTTCGTTTTCTGAATGTTGAGCTTTAAGCCAACTTTTTCACTCTCCTCTTTCACTTTCATCAAGAGGCTTTTTTGCTTCTCTTCTCTTTCTGCCATAAGGGTGGTGTCATCTGCATATCTGAAGTTATTGATATTTCTCCCAGCAATCTTGATTCCAGTTTGTGTTTCTTCCAGTCCAGAGTTTCTCATGATGTACTCTGCATGTAAATTAAATAAGCAGGGTGACAATATACAGCCTTGAGGTACTCCTTTTCCTATTTGGAACCAGTCTGTTGTTTCATGTCCAGTTCTAACTGTTGCTTCCTGACCTGCATACAGATTTCTCAAGAGGCAGGTCAGGTGTCTGATATTCCCCTCTCTTTCAGAATTTTCCACAGTTTCTTGTGATCCACACAGTCAGAGGCTTTGGCATAGTCCATAAAGCAGAAATAGATGTTTTTCTGGAACTCTCTTGCTTTTTCCATGATCCAGTGGATGTTGGCAGCTTGATCTCTGGTTCCTCTGCTTTTTCTAAAACCAGCTTGAACATCAGAAGGTTCACAGTTCAAGTATTGCTGAAGCCCGGCTTGGAGAATTATGAGCATTACTTTACTAGCGTGTGAGATGAGTGCAATTGTGCGGTAGTTTGAGCATTCTTTAGCATTGCCTTTCTTTGGGATTGGAATGAAAACTGACCTTTTCCAGTCCTGTGGCCACTGCTGAGTTTTCCAAATTTGCTGGCATATTGAGTGCAACACTTTCATAGCATCATCTTCCATGATTTGCAATAGCTCAACTGGAATTCCATCACCTCCACTAGCTTTGTTCGTAGTGATGCTTTCTAAGGCTCACTTGACTTCACATTCCAGGATGTCTGGCTCTAGATGAGTGATCACACCATCATGATTATCCAGGTTGTGAAGATCTTTTTTGTACAGTTTTTCTGTGTATTCTTGCCACCTCTTCTCAATATCTTCAGCTTCTGTTAGTTCCATACCATTTCTGTTCTTTATTGAGCCCATCTTTGCATGAAATGTCCCCTTGGTTTCTCTAATTTTCTTGAAGAGATCTCTAGTCTTTCCCATTCTGTTCTTTTTCTCTATTTCTTTGCATTGATTGCTGAAGAAGGCTTTCTTATCTCTTCTTGCTATTCTCTGGAACTCTGCATTCAGATGCTTATATCTTTCCTTTTCTCCTTTGTTTTTCGCTTCTCTTCTTTTCACAGCTATTTGTGAGGCCTCCTCGGACAGCCATTTTGGTTTTTTGCATTTCTTTTCCATCGGTCTTGATCCCTGTCTCCTGTACAATGTCACGAACCTCATTCCATGGTTCATCAGGCACTCTATCTATCAGATGTAAGCCCTTAAATCTATTTCTCCTGCAAAGCAGGAGACCAGGGTTTGATCTGGTGGGTAAGATCCCTTGGAGAAGGTCATGGCAGCCCACTCCAGTATGCTTGCGTGGAGAATCCCCATGGACGAAGGAGCCTGGCGGGCTACAGTCCACGGGAGTCGCAGAGTCCGCCATGACTGAAGGCACTAACGCTTGCTTTTTTACTGAGTGGATTTGGAGGCTGTGGATGAGGCTAGGTAGGGGCACACCTCTAGGCGGGGGTTCTCTGCTGTGAGCTGCATTCTCCCCCAGGCTCGGCCACCAAACTGCTCACCCTCCACTGTCCCAGGCGGCTCCTGGCTTCCCATGAGGTGGAAGCCCTGCAGGGGCTCGATGTCTCCCCACCAAGTCCTGGGGGTCCGCCCGCCTCTAGGTGCCAGCTGTGGTGCAGGCCGGGTGCTGCGTGCAGCTCCCAGGGGCTGACCTCCTCGTGGGGCAGGGTTCACTTGGCTCTGCTGCCCTGGTGGGTGCCAAGCTGTTTGGCCCAAGCCACCCGAAGACAGGCCCGCCTGGGGATGCGCAGAGGTGACCACAGCTTTGCTCAGAATCACACTCTCCTCATGTACAGTCCAGCTTCTTTTCTCGCTCTGGGCTCGTGAGTAATTAGTCACAGGGCCAGTCTGGAACTCCGAGATGACCGCACTATTTTTAACGTAAAGAATCGAATACAGCAAATTGATTAAACAGATTCCAGAGAACTGGAGGTGATGCGTGGAGTCCCCGAGGTAATGACCTCAGGAACCAGGGTGGCAGCCCCCAGCCTCGTGCTGCGGAAGGGAGGGGGAATGGTCTCAGGGCTTCGAGGCCGAGAGCTTGGAGGACCGGCCCCTGGAGCGGGACCCTGACCCTAAGGAGGAATGGCAGTGTCTGCCCACCCCGCCCCATGTCCTAAGGGGAGGCTGCCCCTGGCAGTGCAGGACCCTCAGAAGCAGGACACTGGGGCGGTGCCATCTAAGACTGCAGACCCTGAAAGGACGAGGGTCTTCACCCTCCCTGGCTCCAGAGTCTCTGTGGCCCCTGCTAGAGGAGCCTGGGGGGACAGAGGTGGTGGAGGGGACATGGTGTCTGCGGATCCGGCCGCACAGCAGGCCAGCTGACCACCGGAGGGAGGGTTTGAAGTCGAGACCCTAACTGGGAAAGGACGCCAAGGCCTGCCTGCAGCCAGAGCTACCTGCTCCAGCTCGGGGAGCTGGCCAGCCAGCCACGTGCGGAATTGGCGCTCAAAGTGGCCTCTCAGTCCAGAGCATCCAAACACCAAAACGCATCACTCCGTGGCCGTGCTGGGCAGCCTTGGTCATAAGTCCCTGGCTGTATGATGTAACTCAGCTCCAGCTGTAAACCCTGCACAGTTTCACTATGCATCTTGCTGGAGACCAAGCTCTCCAAGTGGATTTCCATGACGCACATGGCTTGTTGACCCAGAGTCCGAGTACCATGCCAACCAGCCCTGATCGAAAAGGCACTGGAATCTGGAGGGTTTTTTCTTTTTTTTTCCCATCCAGTCGGAAATGGAGAGAAGTCAGTCATCTGAACACAGAAGTTCTTAAAAGTTAAAGGAAAAGCTCTTTTTGCTTTAACCATGTGTCTAGCGGCGTCTCTCTTCCACCTTTGCTGAGCAGCCTCACAAAACCATCTGAGACCCTGAGCTCAGGTGACTTACTGGAGATTCCAGGTCCTTCACGTGACACACGCTCCGAGGAGGGATGTGTGGGGGGTGGGGTGAGGGCGGAGCAAGGAGGGTGTGGGCTGTCTCTTATACACA
>SJYG01000068.1:2451089-2473742 GCA_006410535.1 Litocranius walleri
GCCCCCAGCCTCGTGCTGCGGAAGGGAGGGGGAATGGTCTCAGGGCTTCGAGGCCGAGAGCTTGGAGGACCGGCCCCTGGAGCGGGACCCTGACCCTAAGGAGGAATGGCAGTGTCTGCCCACCCCGCCCCATGTCCTAAGGGGAGGCTGCCCCTGGCAGTGCAGGACCCTCAGAAGCAGGACACTGGGGCGGTGCCATCTAAGACTGCAGACCCTGAAAGGACGAGGGTCTTCACCCTCCCTGGCTCCAGAGTCTCTGTGGCCCCTGCTAGAGGAGCCTGGGGGGACAGAGGTGGTGGAGGGGACATGGTGTCTGCGGATCCGGCCGCACAGCAGGCCAGCTGACCACCGGAGGGAGGGTTTGAAGTCGAGACCCTAACTGGGAAAGGACGCCAAGGCCTGCCTGCAGCCAGAGCTACCTGCTCCAGCTCGGGGAGCTGGCCAGCCAGCCACGTGCGGAATTGGCGCTCAAAGTGGCCTCTCAGTCCAGAGCATCCAAACACCAAAACGCATCACTCCGTGGCCGTGCTGGGCAGCCTTGGTCATAAGTCCCTGGCTGTATGATGTAACTCAGCTCCAGCTGTAAACCCTGCACAGTTTCACTATGCATCTTGCTGGAGACCAAGCTCTCCAAGTGGATTTCCATGACGCACATGGCTTGTTGACCCAGAGTCCGAGTACCATGCCAACCAGCCCTGATCGAAAAGGCACTGGAATCTGGAGGGTTTTTTCTTTTTTTTTCCCATCCAGTCGGAAATGGAGAGAAGTCAGTCATCTGAACACAGAAGTTCTTAAAAGTTAAAGGAAAAGCTCTTTTTGCTTTAACCATGTGTCTAGCGGCGTCTCTCTTCCACCTTTGCTGAGCAGCCTCACAAAACCATCTGAGACCCTGAGCTCAGGTGACTTACTGGAGATTCCAGGTCCTTCACGTGACACACGCTCCGAGGAGGGATGTGTGGGGGGTGGGGTGAGGGCGGAGCAAGGAGGGTGTGGGGGGGCGGGGGTGGGGGCAGGGCAGCACTGGTTGGCCATGGAAGCTCCTGATGCTGGTTGCCATGGCTACTGACACCTGCATCACCCTCTCCCCATCAATTATCAGGCAGATCTAAGGACAGGGTGGCCCCATGTCCAGCTAATTTCTAATATATTATTTACTCTAATCAATCACTCTTTCATCCCAAGCAGCTTAAACCCACACTGAGTTTTCCTCAAAGATCCTGACGAGCAAAAGAAACTATAAAAACATACGAGGTAAGACCAGTTGTACAGCTCAAGGTCTTTCTCAGAGGCCTTTTGCCACCAGCCCAGCAGAGCAGGACCCAGGGACCCCAGCCCACACAGTGGTCTGCAGTATCGTGTGTCCTCCAGGGCGGGGGGGGCTCGTGCCTGCAGCCGGCCCCCGTGACCCGAGGTGTGGTGTGGCAGTGGTGTTTGCGTTAGAGCATCCCTTCTGCGGGGAGTCTAACCCCAGGTGGGTGCTCAGAGGGGCCGCCGGTCCCGATGCTGTCTTACTCTTGCGGTCCCTCCCTGCTGGCGCCCTGCTCTCGCGCTCTGTGACCTCCCCTGAGATGGGAGGCCAGGAGCAGAGGCACTGCTCCATTGCGGAGATGAGGAAAGTGGAGGACAGAGAGCAGACAGGACATTCATGCGTCGTGACAAAAGCCGACAGGAAGCGGAAACTCGGGCCCAGCCCTCCTCTCCCAGCTTCCCCATGAGACCCCGGAGCCCAGCAGTCCAGGAGCGGCCCTGTCCTGGGCATGGACGCCCCACGGGCTGCCTGCCCCAGCTCCCCCTTCTCGAAGGGACCACGTGCAGACCTGTCACTGACCCACAAGTCGAGGGAGAGAGGCTGTGAAAGAGCCGCCCCTGCAGGGGGAATTCGAAGGGGGACCAAAGCTCCACGCACAGCCCTCAATTATGCAAATAACAGAAGGGGAGTGGGGGCCCGGAAAGGTTGCTGCTGAACCACGAAAGACGCTGGGATTCTTGGCCTCCAGAGGAGAAGGATTCAATCCGGGGCCAGAGACACTTGATCTCTCAGAGCTTTTGTGCCATCAAGTTTTATTAAGTTATAAAGAGAGAGAGAAAGTTTCTGGCATAGACATCAGAAGGGGGCAGAAAGAGCGCCCATTCACTAGTGTTGGCAGTGGAGGTATATACTTTTAATTAGTTATTACAGTGAATCAGAAGAATGTCTGGGGGTTGTAAAGACCTCACTAGACCCACTTCTATAATTTACATTTTTAAGATAACAGAATCAGCCAGAAGGTTATTTTTCTAGAAACTGTCCTCAAGCAGGATACATTATTGTTATATAATCCTAAGGAATGCAAAGGGAGAAAAGTTTGTCCTTTGCTCCTCCTTAAGAATTCCACCCCCTCTCTCCTTGGGGACCCCTGTCTTATCAGCTCCCGTCTTATCAGAACTGACTCTCCCAGCCGAGGTCGTTTCTCTTCCTGATTCACTCCTTTTGATGGCCATCTTTTGTGCTGTGATCACAGGAGCCCCTGGGCTGAAGTCGTGCCTGGGAAGGAAGGTGGAGGGGTGACTGCTGAGGCTGTGGGCGCCTGGTGGGCACACCCCCTCCTCTGGCGAGTGCCTCGGAAACAAAGCACATGGCCTGAGGGCTTCAGCAAGTCTTCCTCTGGTTGGGGGAGTGGCTCTGCGTGAGGGTCGTACACCCCAAATGCGGCATCATCTGAGAGCAAGCTCCTGGCCACGGACACCCTCCATCAAGGGTCGCCCCACCGCGGTGGCCACAGAAGACCTCCGGCTACTTGACGCAATTTCTCACAGACTTGTGTCTGCAGAAACTGGTGTCGGATGCCAACCAAGTGTGTCGGCGACAATCACGACTGAAGTCTTGGGGAGCCCAATGCTCGCGCTGAGCCGGGCGTGGTGCTGAGTAAGCTGGATGGGGCACCTCGTGTCACAAAGTGAAAGGACAAGTGTAGATCTCAGCTCAAGCAATTTGAGCTGAATGAGACCACACTCAGGCTCCCTCCTGTAGCCTTAAAATCTAGAGGGGAGTGACAGCCACTCAGTCATGTCTGACTCTTTATGACCCCATGAATCGCAGCACGCCAGGCCTCCCTGTCCTTCACCAGCTCCCGGAGTTCACTCAGACTGGTGACCCCATGGACTGTAGCTGCCAGGTTCCCCGGTTCATGGGCCTTCCCAGGCAAGAATACTGCAGTGGGCTGCCATTTCCTTCTCCAGGAGACCTTCCCGACCCAGCAATCAAACCCTGATCTCTTGAGTCTCCTTTACCAATCTGGGAAGCTTGAAATGCCAACAGCTTTGGTTAACGCACACTCACTCAGGAGCCTCAGGTCCACCTGTGACCCCGAGCCCCCTCGACAAGAAGCCTGGTGCTGTGGGAGCCATGGGTCCCCAAGTATCTCCCACCCAGTTCCCGGAATCAGTCTCCCACTCACCTTCCTGACCAGGGAGCAGCTTTTAAATGCAAAGTGTCATTTGTGAGCACACAAGTTTCAGACTCCACGCTGTGAGTGAGATCTGTCACCGAGTCCAGTTCGCGGTAGCACTCTTGGTTTGTGGAGGTGGGCGGCATTTAGTTTCTGTGCTCTGGATGGCAGGCAGACGAGTGAGCCTCCTGTGATGTGGTCTGGTTAAATTTAGCAAATTTTATGGCTCTCGTCTGTGAAATAAAAACAGAAAGAGCATCCTTCTTCGGTGTAATGCTATGTAAATTAATTAACTACAAGTCGTGCATAGGGAGAAATAAAAATGTCAATAAGTACATCAGCGGTATCATAAATCCCCATCCAATTAACAAAAGCTCCATCTCCAGGGAGACTTCTTCAGACTCTGAGGGTCTGACCTCTGTCACCAGTTCACAGACATCTCATGCTTTCTTCTGGGTTTAAAGGACCACTCCTCAGGGAAGCCATCTACCCAGCGGCAGTGCGCAGGGAGCAGGGGAGGCTTTCTGGTCCTCAGGCCTGATTCCCCACTGCCGGGGTCTGGGGGAGACCCCCGAAGCGAGGCCCTGCCCCCCAAAACCCCGCCTTTTCCGCTGCCCGTCTCAGCTGCAGGCACAGCCCTTCCTCTCGCCGTGGCTGTGGTCGTGCCCCGGTTCCAGCCGTACCGCTGGCTGCTCCGTGCTCCCCCAAGTGCTCTGGGTGCTCACACAGTTCAGGACAAGCCCAGCCTGCAGGGGGTCCCCTCCGGCCGGTTCCTGGTCCCCGGCTCCACGCAGTGTGGCCGGCCTTCAGGAAGGCGGGGTTCGCGGAGCCCCAGGCCCTCCCCCTCGCCCACTGCTCCTGGTGTGGGCAGGCGTCCTCTCCACCCTGCTGGGGGCCGGCCTCCTGCTCCCTGGGGACACACGGCCCCTCCCCTCAGGGTGGGCTGCCCACCTCCTAAGGGCCTGCCCTCCCGTCCCCTGAAATTCTTCCGTGCATTGCCTTTACGGCCTCGGAATCAACTGAGCCTTCCTGGAGTCCACCCACCTCCATAAGGAGCAGCGGGGTCTCTAGAGCAGGGCGGGTCTTGCCCTTCCCTGGAGGGCGGGGGAGGTCCCAGCACCAAGTCCACCACTCACAAGACGTCCAGCAGCAGCTAGCTTTCACCTGAATGGAACCCACGAAGTGGCTGGCCGGTGGGTCTCATTTCCAACTGTTAGACGGGCTGAGACTCCTGGCTGGAGACACCATGGTCTCTCAGAAACAAAGCCTGTCAGGAATGGTGTGTGAACTGTCGCCCCAGCCCCAGTTTCTGCAACGCCGACACCTGCGTGTCTGGCAAGCCCCCACCCTGGCCCCCTGCACAGGGGCGAAGTTGATGGGTCCCCGGACGGCTCAGCATCTCTCTGGGAGAACTTACCTCGTGGGTCCCATCCAGCTCAAATCTCGGTCCCAGAGGTGAGAAGGCTGCCTCTTCAGAGAGGCGGTGGCTTGGAGGCTGAGTTCTGCGTGCCCTGGTGTTGTAGAAGGTAATCTTGAGACTGTTTCTTAGAAGCAAAAAAAAAAAAGTCATGTTCATCAAAGTGCTTGGGTGCCCAATTGATTCTATAAGCTTCCCTGGTGGCTCAGCTGGTAAAGAATCCGCCTTCAATGTGGGAGACCTGGGTTTGATTCCTGGGTTGGGAAGATCCCCTGGAGAAGGAAAGGGCTACCCACTCTGGTATTCTGGCCTGCAGAATTCCATGGATAATACAGTCCATGGGGTGGCAAGGAGTCGGACATGACTGAATGCCGTTCATTTCACACGCTGACTGCTCTACCACTTCTATTTCATATTTTTAAAGGTCCATGTATGTATTTTAAGGGAAATGTGCTGGTGACCGCCTCCTCCCCCCATGACCCCAGGACAGGAGCACCATCTAAGCTCCGTCCTTGCAGCCTGATG
The DNA here is from genome assembly GCA_006410535.1 of Litocranius walleri. Lineage (NCBI taxonomy): Eukaryota > Metazoa > Chordata > Mammalia > Artiodactyla > Bovidae > Litocranius > Litocranius walleri. The sequence continues at coordinate 2,456,460 of SJYG01000068.1, forward strand.
CCTCGTGGGTGTCACTCTCTGAGGCTGGAACGACCCCACCGGCACTTTGCACAATGCTAACAGCAGAGCCGATATGAAACCAGAAGGAAAGAATATGCTTCATGAACAAAGGAGCTGTCCTTCTACGCCCGTTCCCATCTCCCCTGGTGGTTTCAAAGGCAGCACACACCTCCGCAGACTTGGGCTGAGAGGGCGCGCCAGCCGCTGCTCCGTCCTGCAGCGTGCGCCCCGTGAAGGCGCTGGCCGCTCTCCCATCCCAGCTCCTCTCTCCTCTCCCCTTCTGATGTCTTTCCAGGTTGGAGCTCCTGCTTAGATGAAACAGATGACTTTCTGGGCCCGCTTCTGCTCACAGCAGGCAGGTGCAACAGTGACGGATTGGTTGAAACATGAGGATTAATGGGTATTTATATTTCATTAAATTTTATGCTCACTGGAGAATAATGTATCACTCGCAGATATTGAAACATATGTCAACCCTATCCACTTACATATAATTCAATTTGACTTAAATGCATTGATCAAATTTTATTAAAGTCCAATATATCTTCCAAAAAGGCTGGAGAACATAGAACTGTCCTTTCAGAATCACCTGATGAAAGGAGGCATCTGTGCTATAACCCTGTTCATACAAAAAGAGAGACGGTGCTGGATGAAGCTCTCATCTACAGTGACCAGGGGCTGCTAGGAGACTTGGTGAGTGAGATTATCAAGCAAATTCTAAAGGGAGGCCTTGCTGATGTGACCCCAGAGGGGGTGACATTGCTGTGAACGTCCCCAGGAACCAGTCACAGAGGTGAGGAATCCCCGACTGCTCGGTGACACCTGGATGGAGCTGTCCGGGGAGGGACAGCCACCTCTGCCCCACCGTCCCCTGCCTGCCTCTCCACCACTGCCGACCCCACCACTTCGAAGGCATTTGTGTGTGTTTCGTACAGATCTGCTCTCAAACCAAAAGAAACACAGACGCATGCAGAAGGGCCCCCGACACGGGCTCGAACGCTGACGATGTTGTTTATTTTAAATTCTATCTGAAATGGGTGTCCATGCTCCCTCCCACACACACTGTATTGTAACTGGAATGTGAGCATCTGTCTGCAGAAACAGACACTGTTCAACAGGGTATGGCTATTCACTAATCAGCCTCACTTGTGGAATTTCTAATGCAATGAAATAAACATTGCCTCAATTTGAGGAATGTCTTGGCTAAAGTGTCCTTCAACTTTCCAGCACCTTGCATGAAAACTTAGGCAAGTCAACTCTGCTGTAAGAATATGGACTTTGGGACCACGATCCTGTGCTGGAAAATAAAATTCTCCAAAAAATAAAATTCTGAAGTCAGGTTGGAGTTTCTCAAGCTTGGCAGACTGGATGATTGACTGATTTGATTAAAACGATAGAAATAATATAAGAAAGAAAAGAAGGGGCTTTCCATGTTCGAATTCTTCTGCAAAACTTTCAGTGGAAGCATAAGTTGTGTCGTGACGATTTGTCCAGGGCTGCTGGGACTGGAAGTGATCTTTTTTTTTTTTAACCTCTTTCCCAAACACCTATAAACACCCAACAGAGCGCTGGAGGAGATGCCATGAAGCCCTGCTCAGGAAATCCTGGGTCGGCCGCCTCCCTCCGTGTTTGAAATACCATGTCTAGGGTTAGGTAGTAAATGTGGTGTTCAGTCGCTCAGCTGTGTCCAGCTCTTTGTGAGCTGAGGGACTGCGGTGCACCGGCTCCTCTGTCCTCCAGTATCTCCAGGGAGTTTGCTCAAAGTCCTGTCCATTGAGTCAGTGATGCTATCGAACCATCTCGTCTTCTGCCTTCTTCGCCTTTTGCCTTTAATCATTCCCAGCATCAGGGTCTTTTCCAACAAATCGGCTCTTTGCATCAGGTGGCCAAAGCCATAAGTAACCATTGTTGACAATACTGTTGCCCAGATATTTCAGACCTCACAGACATGAGTGAGAAATAGGGAGACTCCCGTGCCCTCAGGTTTATAAAAGAATCGCTGGTAAAGAAGATAGCGAAGGACAGGGAAGCCCGGCGTGCTGAAGTCCATGGGGTCGCAAAGAGCTGGCCACAGCCGAGCATGACTTAGTGACTGAACAAGAGAGAAGGCTGGTTGTCCTTCACCATGTCCATTACAAACAACCAAAACACAGCTGCAGCTTGGAAACAGTGAACTAGTTTCCTGATGACGATAATTTCTTCAGAAAATAACCGAGTGGCCCAGAAGGCCGCCGCCGGCCCCTACGGTAGACTGCACTGCCTCCAACCACCGCAGAGCCCTTCTGGGCCCAGACTCCAGGACCCTAGCGTAGGGGCTGCCGTGCTGGGGGTCCAGCACAGATGAGGTCTGCCGGGAGGAGGAGTCCTCACCGGTGAGCCACCGAGTCTGAAGCCCTGACCCAGGCACAGTGGCGAGCAGCTCCCTGCCTGTGGTGGTCTGGGACCAGTGATGGAGATGCTGCCGACTGCGCCCTGGGGGGGAAGGGCCAGGCCTGGCTCCCCAGCACTGCCTCTGCTGCTTCCCCGACTGCTCCTCTCTGGACTTTCCACTCTGTCCGTGAGGGCCACCGAGGCCACCGGAGGCCCTTGCTGGGTCTCTGGGCCGTGCCTCCGTGTTCCACTCACCTCCACTGTCTGCACAAGTTTCCTGGGAAGCTCGGTGGCCCTGGGGTGCCAGGCGATCTCGGCCCTGGCCTTTCAGTTCCGATTCAGCCTTCCTGACCTCCTGACTGTCCCTCCAGAGTCCAGACCTGCCAGTCTTTCTCTGTCTGGAGTCACGCACCCACCTCCCCTTTGTGCCAGACCCGCTGAAGTCTGGGGCACCACCAACCCAAGCTGGGTCCTGCCTACGAGACCATCTTGTCACCATGATACGAGCAAGGCCATCCTGGCAGCCCAGGCAGGGTGCCTGCCACCCAGACTCCAGGACTGTCTGCCAGCTGTTTTACACCCTGGACAGCTCAGAGGCTTCTGACCGCTGAGCACGGGATGCACAGAGTAGTGGTTTTGCTCCCTGTGGTCTGTGTAGTGCCCGCAGACCTGGCAGCGCCCGTGATGCCTGCAGGAGCTGTGGCCTCTGTGCGACCTGAGCGCCCTGCAATGCCTGCCTGCCTGCATCTTCTGTACCACCTTCAGGAGCCATAGTGCCTCCAGGGTCTGCAGCACCTGTGGTGCCTTCAGGCCTGGCTCCTAGAGGTTGCGGGTACGCACGTCGTGTCTTTATTCTTGTTGAGGGAGGGAACACGTAACATAGGTTTACAAGTCTAGACGTCTAACACTCCCAGGTGAGAAGTGAAAGGTGAAAGGACCACAAACCAGCTATTCAAAAGGAAGGGCTGAAGAACAGCAAAGCCACGAAGATTTTTAAAACTGTCAGACCACATGAGAATGCAAAAAAAGCAAAAGGAAACCAGCAAACAGAGTCTGGAAACAGAGCTCTGAGGCCATCTGGGGGAGGGCTCATCCCTGACTCCTGCCGGAGATGACAGCTCTCACCCCCTGAGTCTCGCCAGGATCATCAGGCCTCACTTGCCAGACAACTGACTACTCTTCCCAGAAGGCGGGGGTGATGTGCTCAGAAGAGGGTGACCTTCTGAGAAGGTGACCCCAGAAGAACAAGTGCACAGCGGGCAGGGCAGCGTCTGCGGGAGCTGGATCTCTGTGCAGGGAGACTGTCATCCAGCAGGGGAAAGGTCTCCTCCTCCGAGAAGTCTGCTGGGGTCTCACCCAGCTGGGCACTGTGGCCTCACGCCCGGGCCTCCTGTGTGTCCTCCAGCGGCGTCCAGTCTGCGTCTCAGACCTGGGTCCCGCAGAGCTGTCGGCATTCTCAGCGCTATACTGGATAAAAAGGTTGGGGCTGAGGAACTACAGCGAGGCGAGCTGGCTTGCTGCGGACCAGAGCCTGGAGTGTGTTCCCGGACTCAGCACGCTCCGCGAGAAGGAGGCGCCCTCGAAGCTGGTTTTGCATCAAACACCTGGTCCTCTGGAGCTCTGATAGATTACTCAGAGCACGTGCCTCAGAGACAGGAAGTCCTACAGATTCAGCCTTTTTAACTCTAACAATGTTTAGAGCATCGAAAGTGTGGCTGAGAGTGGCAGAAGGAAGAAAGCTGCTCAGGACACAAGGGGGCCCGCTCATCCCTTTCTCTAGCCTCCATTCCATCACCTGCCTCACAACCGGTCCAGAGCCGGGAGGACCGCAAGCCCTCGGGGTGCCGAGCTGGGTGAACAGGTGCCCACAGGAGTGTTATACTGAATTGATAACATGTATGCAAAGACGCTGAGATTAATCTCATTTCACTTCTTGGAATATGAGAGAAAATGGCAGGCTGGCTCTGGAGATGAGCCAAGAGCCTTTGTGGAAAATTACTGTGTGATGTTGATAGCTTTGTTCAAGAATCTGGCACTCAGAGCTGGCCTGGGAGTCAGCGCACGCGGCCAGCCGGGGACACGGGAGGGGTCTCCAGGCAGTTTGTGTGTGTGCGTGTGAGCGCATGCATGTGTGTGTGTGTGTGTGTGCTCATGTGTGTGTGGTGTGTGCTCGTGTGTGCTCGTGTGTATGAATGTGTGCTCGTGTGTGTGCAGAGAGAGGGAGAGAGCGGGGACCAGCCCCACACTAGACTGCAGTTCGTCCACTGGCCCGTGTCTGCAGGCACCCAAGTCCTGGTGACCGGCCCTCATAACAGCCAGAGGGCAGCCGTCGGGGATCACTGCCGACATGCGTGCTTTCCCAGTCCTCCCCATCCTTCTGTCTGCAATAAGGTCCCTCTCCACGTTGCCTCCTTGATCCAGGGACACTGGTGTCTGCTCTCCGTCTCAGGGCAGGCTGTGGGCCAGGAGGGGACACAAGCTCAGGGCCCTGCGGCTGAGTCTTCAGGACCAGCCAGGTGTCCCCACTCCCAGGTGGCGCGGTTCTGGGGGCAGCAGGCCCCAGGCTCTGCCTCCGTCTCCCTCCCCTTACACGACTTAGCAGGGAAGGCGGGGAGCCCTGGGGTAGCACCTCCCCGCTGTCCCCCGGGTCTTCACCGCCTAAGCCGCTCTGGACCTGGCCCACGAGGGGGCTGAGGGTGGGGGCACCTTGAGAGAATGACCTGCCAGAGAGGACGGGCGCCTGTGAGGATATGATTCCAGGTTTTCGTGACTGCCTGTGTCCCGAAGTCATGGCCAGTCTCCACAAGTCACACCAGCCCTTCTGCAAATGAGAGTGTGGACTCTCCTCTAACTCACAGAGACATCTTGTGAAAATTAGCATTAATCTCCCCGCTCAAACATGCACACACATACACCCATGTAGATGCCCCCCCACGACCGTGCACACATACACACATGTACATGTGTACACATGCTCGTTTACATGTGTACACACGTGTGTGCACACACATGTCCTCGCATGCATGCCCACACGTGCACACATGTGCACAGATGCATGCACACGCACACACGTGCCCTCACACATGCACAGATGCTTACACACACACATGTGCCCTCACATGCACGCACACACATGTCCTCACATGCATTCCCACACATGTCCTCGCATGCGTGCCCACACATGCACACATGTGCACAGATGCCTGCACATGTACACATATGCCCTCACATGCATGCACACACATGCACCTGGTCAAGGGCAGATGTCACAGCCCCAGGCACAGTGGCCCTGAGACCTCCTGTCGTGAAGGAAAGACTTCAGCACCCACCCCAGTCCAGCCCTTGGGAGGCCCCCAGAGGTGCCAGCCAAACCCCAAACAAGCTGGGTTTGTACAACCGTGAGCCGTGGTGACGCAGGAGCCTCTCTCCCAGGAAAGCAGCACGTCAAGGCCCTTGAGCCCCAGGCAGGGGAGGCAGTTAAAGCCTGGTCTCCTGCAGACGGACCCACCCCAGCTCCCCTGTGACATGAGGCTGTGCTCATAAACAGACAATGCTCCCACGGTCCGAATCCAAGACGGCCCGTCCTCCTTACCTGCGGGCTCCATATCTGCTGACTCTTCTGATCTCTGAGACATTTGGGCCCCCAGATCCCCAGAGGGACACTCGCAGAGCACTCGTGGACATCGCAGAGTGGCTCAGAGTTTGGTCTCTGGGCCCACCTTCCCTGAGCGAGGGGACGCCTGTCCCCTCTGTTCCATCTTCCCTGCAGCCTATTCACGGCCAGGATTTCTGAGCTTCCGCACTCACTAGTGACAACTTTTCTGTCTAACGGGACCTCAGTTGTGACTGTGCTGTGTCTCACACAGAAAACTCCTCTGCTGGGTGAGCCTCATTCAGGCCCGAGTTGCAGGGCTGTTGGCCGAGGGTTCAATGTTATAAATCAGCAGTAGGTACTCAGTGACGTGTCTTTAAGCGGACACACACATGGGGCAAGCTTATGCACTAATCAGCTGAGAAAGATGCCGCGACAACAAGCCCACGGAAAACTGACCCTGTGTTTTGGAGCAAGGGTTATGCAGAGAGAGGGAGAGAGCGGGGACCAGCCCCACACTAGACTGCAGTTCGTCCACTGGCCCGTGTCTGCAGGCACCCAAGTCCTGGTGACCGGCCCTCATAACAGCCAGAGGGCAGCCGTCGGGGATCACTGCCGACATGCGTGCTTTCCCAGTCCTCCCCATCCTTCTGTCTGCAATAAGGTCCCTCTCCACGTTGCCTCCTTGATCCAGGGACACTGGTGTCTGCTCTCCGTCTCAGGGCAGGCTGTGGGCCAGGAGGGGACACAAGCTCAGGGCCCTGCGGCTGAGTCTTCAGGACCAGCCAGGTGTCCCCACTCCCAGGTGGCGCGGTTCTGGGGGCAGCAGGCCCCAGGCTCTGCCTCCGTCTCCCTCCCCTTACACGACTTAGCAGGGAAGGCGGGGAGCCCTGGGGTAGCACCTCCCCGCTGTCCCCCGGGTCTTCACCGCCTAAGCCGCTCTGGACCTGGCCCACGAGGGGGCTGAGGGTGGGGGCACCTTGAGAGAATGACCTGCCAGAGAGGACGGGCGCCTGTGAGGATATGATTCCAGGTTTTCGTGACTGCCTGTGTCCCGAAGTCATGGCCAGTCTCCACAAGTCACACCAGCCCTTCTGCAAATGAGAGTGTGGACTCTCCTCTAACTCACAGAGACATCTTGTGAAAATTAGCATTAATCTCCCCGCTCAAACATGCACACACATACACCCATGTAGATGCCCCCCCACGACCGTGCACACATACACACATGTACATGTGTACACATGCTCGTTTACATGTGTACACACGTGTGTGCACACACATGTCCTCGCATGCATGCCCACACGTGCACACATGTGCACAGATGCATGCACACGCACACACGTGCCCTCACACATGCACAGATGCTTACACACACACATGTGCCCTCACATGCACGCACACACATGTCCTCACATGCATTCCCACACATGTCCTCGCATGCGTGCCCACACATGCACACATGTGCACAGATGCCTGCACATGTACACATATGCCCTCACATGCATGCACACACATGCACCTGGTCAAGGGCAGATGTCACAGCCCCAGGCACAGTGGCCCTGAGACCTCCTGTCGTGAAGGAAAGACTTCAGCACCCACCCCAGTCCAGCCCTTGGGAGGCCCCCAGAGGTGCCAGCCAAACCCCAAACAAGCTGGGTTTGTACAACCGTGAGCCGTGGTGACGCAGGAGCCTCTCTCCCAGGAAAGCAGCACGTCAAGGCCCTTGAGCCCCAGGCAGGGGAGGCAGTTAAAGCCTGGTCTCCTGCAGACGGACCCACCCCAGCTCCCCTGTGACATGAGGCTGTGCTCATAAACAGACAATGCTCCCACGGTCCGAATCCAAGACGGCCCGTCCTCCTTACCTGCGGGCTCCATATCTGCTGACTCTTCTGATCTCTGAGACATTTGGGCCCCCAGATCCCCAGAGGGACACTCGCAGAGCACTCGTGGACATCGCAGAGTGGCTCAGAGTTTGGTCTCTGGGCCCACCTTCCCTGAGCGAGGGGACGCCTGTCCCCTCTGTTCCATCTTCCCTGCAGCCTATTCACGGCCAGGATTTCTGAGCTTCCGCACTCACTAGTGACAACTTTTCTGTCTAACGGGACCTCAGTTGTGACTGTGCTGTGTCTCACACAGAAAACTCCTCTGCTGGGTGAGCCTCATTCAGGCCCGAGTTGCAGGGCTGTTGGCCGAGGGTTCAATGTTATAAATCAGCAGTAGGTACTCAGTGACGTGTCTTTAAGCGGACACACACATGGGGCAAGCTTATGCACTAATCAGCTGAGAAAGATGCCGCGACAACAAGCCCACGGAAAACTGACCCTGTGTTTTGGAGCAAGGGTTCCGTGTCCACTAGGTCGGTCTCTCGGGTACTTTGCAGGACACAACCGCCATGGACAGCAGGAATCAGCTGTAACTGCCATCTGCACCTGGCCTCTCAGGGACGGCAGAGGCCCCCAAATTTGTGATGAATGGTTACACAATGTACTTTGCTCTCAAACCTGGTTGCACATTAAATCATCTGTGAATCTAACGCACACACATATGCACACCTGTTGGAATAAACCCGCCTCCCATGAGGAGATTCTGTTTCAGTCAGGTTGCTCAGAGGCATGGACACCTGATTTCTCAGAGACCCTGGTGGCTTTAATGTGCAGCCAGAGCTGACAACCACTGGTGTGTCTGGAGAGACCAGGTGGGATCTTTTCCCAGAAACACACACAACCCAAACCAGTGTGCCCTGAATGTCGACAGGAGCCCCACTGCAGTCCTGGAGGCTCAGAGTTCCTGAAGGCCACACTGCACGCACCCGGGCTGGCTTCAGACCCTTCCTGGAAGGGGCCGTGCTCGCGCCATTTCACGCAGCGAGTGTGGCCTGGCAGCCATGGCTTGGCCTCTGGGCCTGGCCTCTGGGATTCAGCCCCCTCCCACAGCATCAGAAGAGCCGTAGGTCTCCAGAAAAGAAGATGAAGGCTCACACAGACAATGAGATTCAGGGTAAGGGGTCGACAGACGTGCTCATGCATGCTGTGAGGTCCCACTGTCGGCTGTCTGTGAGCTGGAGGCCCCGTGGGCTGGGGGTGTGGCCCCACAGCCTGCGAGGCCGAGCTGGCGGGGCACGCTCCGGTCTGGACCTCATGGTCTGAGAACCAGCAGTAGGAAGGCAGAAGAGCAGGCCCCAGCCCCACACTCGGCAGGAGGGGTACTCAGCCTCCCTCCAGCTTAGCTCATCAGCATCCTGGACGGATCCGATGGTGTCCCCCACACCTGCAAGTGGGGAGGGGGGCATCTGCTTTCCCCAGTTCACTGGTGTAGATGTTAATCTCATCTGGAAATTCGGTCACAGACACACCCAGAAATGACGTTAACCAAACATTCGGGCACCTTGTGATCCCATCAAGTGGACACAGAAATGTAACCATGGGAACCTCTTACAGGTGACCACAGAGGACCCAGCAAGCATCCTTGAGCCTTGGTCTCCTCACCCAGAGTGGAGGTGGGCACAGTTCCCAGATGGCATGGGCTTCCCGGATGGCGTGAGAGGTAAAGAACCTGCCTGCCAGTTCAGAAGATATAAGAGATGTGGGTTTGATCCCTGGGTCAGGAAGACCCTCTGGACAGGAAACGGTAACCTGCTCCAGTATTCTTCCCTGGAGAATCCTATGGACAGAGGAGTCTGGTCCGCAGGGTCGCAAAGAGTAGGACATGAATGAAGCAACTGAGCACAGACGCAGGCCGAGGTTCATTCACTTGCAGCAGAAATGCGCCCACCTCTCGGGGCTGAGCAGCTGTGGCCAAACCAGAGTCCCGGGGAAGAAGCCCTGAGTCGTGGCCACAGCCCTTTGCAGAGGGCCAGGTGTGGTAGCATGTGTTGGCGGCAGCTGGAAAGCAGGGTGCGGACACGCTGAGACCCTTTGAATCATTAAATAGCGTTACACGAGGAGAAGCCCACAGACGTGCCATGCTCTCTATTTAAGCTTGGGAGTCAGTCAATCTAGAAAAGGCAGCATTTAGCTAACCAACTGGCACACACGTCACCAGGGACACAGATGGGGAGGCAGGGCAGCCTCGGCTGGGGGCCCGGGCAGCTGGTGCCCTCTCAGCTGCCCCACCTGGAGAGAGACAGAGTGGTGCGGGGCAAACGGGGTCCCAGCCCCACCACCGAGGTGCCCCTGCCAGAAGCCCATGCTGCCACTCGAGCAAGGGTCCCGGAGTCTCCGCTCCAGCCCAGGGCTCACCGGGGACAAGTGTGTCCCCCAGAGCCAGCCAGGGCCTCAGCAGCCCCCTTGGGGAGAGACCATGCAGGACCGGGGGCAGGTTCCGCACAGTCACGGGGGCACCAGCTTCGGGGAAAGAGCAGGTCCGAGAGCAGCCGTGCCTGCCCTCTCGGCCTAGGCAAGGTGGGGGGTCCCACAGCTGGCATCTCCTCTTCTCAGGGCAGAAAGGACAGGGACGGGCTGACCCTGCTAACTCTTCTCACCAAGTTCATAGGGCTTGGCGACCTCCTATGAAGGCAGACAGACTCGACTTCATTTCAGGCCAGTTTGCCTAAAGTTCTAATTTACAGTTGGTACCTTTATCTCCATGACAACTTGCTTTGTCTTGTTTTGTGCTCCCAGGATTTTGCAGAAGAAGACGGTTGTATTTCATAAATATCTGCAATGAATGTGTCCCTTTAATACACACACACACGGACACATGCATATGCACACGCTCACATGCATGCACACGCTCACATGCATACACACACTCACACACACACATGGACACATGCATATGCACATGCTCACATGCATGCACACGCTCACACGCATACACACACACTCACACGCATACACACATGCTCACACGCATACACACACTCACGGACACATGCATATGCACACGCTCACATGCATGCACATGCTCACACACATACACACGCTCATACACATACACACAGGCTCACATGCATACACACGCTCACATGCACATACACACGCTCACACGCATACACACAGGCTCACACACACACGCGCTCACATGCACACACACACGCTCACATGCATACACACACACTCACATGCATACACACAGGCTCACATGCATACACACACACGCTCACACGCATACACACAGGCTCTCACACATACACACACACACACTCACATGCACACACACACGCTCACATGCATACACACAGGCTCACATGCATACACACATGCTCACACGTATACACACACACATACACACACTCATGTGCACACACACCCTCACATGCATACACACACGCTCACACGCATATACACATGCTCACACACACACACACAGGCTCACACACATACATACACACGCTCACATGCATATATGCACACTCACATGCACACACACACGCTCACATGCACACACACACGCTCACATGCACACACACACGCTCTTACCCATGCCCCAGGAAAAGAACATGCCCAAATCTAAGGAAGTCAAAGGTTCCTCGGGCTGGTAAAAAGGTGTTTGACCGTTGGGTTCATTGGGTGCCTTTTCACTTCATTCTGTTTTTAAGCACAAACCAGAATCTCCGTCGTTTTCAAGGAGAAGCCCTTGTTCTCTTTAAGAATCCGGCTCTTTAGACCAAAACTGCCTCTGAAGATGAGCTATGTGTGCGCTGCTCTTCTTGTGAACTTGCTGCGCAGATCCTGGGTCTTGGACAGAGTTGGTCTGGGAGCAGCAGAGGTGGAGAGCCCGGCCTGGCCAGTGAGATGGGCTTGGAGCCCACTGTCCAGGGCTCTGAGCAGGGCAAGGCCACAGGGCCCAGAGCAGAGCCGCTGGCACCAGGCCGCACCCCGGCCCCACAGCCCCTCCACAGACAGGCGGGGACGGAGCCCTGCCAGAGCCCTTCCGTGTGGGCCCAGAGGACCGTCCGCCAGTCTGTCTGTGGGGAAGGGGGCCCTATAAGTTTTCCTGCCCTCAGAGGCTGCCCATCAGGTCCCGAGCGGTCCGGCCCAGGGGAGGCCTCCTGTTGGGATGAGCTATGGGCCCTGTGGTTGGAGTGGCTGGGGGCCTGGCCTGGCTGCAGTGACCAAGGGAAGGGCCTGCAACAGTGACCACAGACCCCGGGGCTGCGCCAAGGGAAGCTGCCGAGATGACTGCGCACACCAGACAGGAGGTGCTGCAGCTTGGCGGGGCGCGGGGTCTGGGGCAGAGATCCCTGAATCTGATGAAATGTACCCGTAAAATAGAAGTTAGGGGGCTTCCCTGGCGGCTCAGCGGTGCAGGATCCGCCTCCCGATGCAGGAGACACGAGCTCGACCTCTAGTCTGGGGAGATCCTATATGCTGGGGACGCCACAATTGCGGAGGCTATGCTTGAGAGCCGGGAGCTGAAACTGTAAAACCTGCCTGCCCAAGCCTGTGCCCTGCAGCAAGCGAAGCCGCGCAGAGAGAAGCCCGCACGCTGCAGCGGACAGAGCCCCAGCTCTCCATGGCTAGAGAAAAGCCCGTGAGGCAACGAAGGCCCAGCACAGCCCAAAATAAACAAATAAATAAAAGTTTTAAAATAAGTCAGGTAAAGACAATTAGGCCATTTCCCCTCCCAGGCAGGAATGGATGCCAGAAAACACCGAATTGACGAGTAACAAACGTGGACAGCTCCGTCGTCGAGGGTGGACTGTGTGCGAGCCTGGGGCCCCTGACACAGACCCTCCCCAGCCTCTCCCCACCACACCGAGGCACAAGCCTCCCCCCGGGGCGAGAGGAGCTAGGCTCAGAATAGTTCAGAAACTTACAGTCGGTTTCAATATTTCCAGGAGCAGATAAAACAGAACTAGCATTAAAGGAATGAAACTTGCCAAACAGGTAGCGGGAAATAAAGCATTTATGCCCAAACCAAATAAGAAAGTGGTCCACAGCTGCACCTGTGGCAGAGATGGCACGGGCTGGCTTCCCTGCTACGGGGCACGAAAGCAGTGCTGGCCTCTGCCAGCACTGCAATGATGAAATCAAACTAAAACGGGAGCAGAAAACACCAGACTTTGTTGGAGACTGAGGGAGGGTGGTGGACACGTGCCTGTGATACGTGGTGTGTCCATCTGAATATGTGCCGTCGCCTTGGGTCTAAAAGGCACTGAAATGATCAAGTGCTGTCTTTGAAATGAACCCTCTCTATTTTCAGCGACTAGAGAAAGCCTCTTTCTGAACCAATAAGGCCATCATTTGATGGATTTATGAGGGACGACTGTCCCAAGTCAAGCATCTCAGATCACCAGGCAGAAGTTAGTGGAGGAAACACAGTAGCTGCTGACACCCTGGTTCTTGGTCTTGGTTTCAGCAACAGGTCCCCAGAATCTCAGGGTCCTGCTGTGGGCTCAAGGGTCCGGGTGGGTCTGAGGCTCTGTGCAGGGGGCTGTGGACCCTGGTATGGCGCTCACGTCCATGTTTCTAAGCAACAAACATTCCTCAAAAGATTAGGAGCCATTGGCTATATGGACTGTTCGGTGATTTCCCAGATCTTAACCATCAAATAATTAGAAAATTTGCAAAGCTGGCAGATTTTTGCAGAGAACCACCCCCCAAATCCACTTAACTTAGAAACAAAAAGAGATGGTTCAAAACCCTGAAGACTCTCATGAGCAAATTCCTTTTTGTTTTGTTTTACATTTTTAAAACAATAGAGGGCAGGAGTTTCAAACTGATTTCAAAACCCTCCGTGTACATTTCTCCCTCATCCTGGAATATCTCTTGATCATTCGCACTTTTCCGAGCGACTTTGTAAAGCCCGTTAGCAGGGTCAGCCCCTTGGCCGTTTATAACATTAAGAGGCACCATTTTACAGGGTTTTGTAAATGTTAACAACTGCATTATTTAAGCATGTGCTTCTTAGTTTTAATTTGCAACACATTTTGCTTTTCTTGTCTGTCTCAGATTTAGGAAAGTTGTCTGAGCTATTTTAACCCATCTTGAAAGATAGATAGATAATAGATGGATGGATAGATACAGATGATAGACAGAGGACAGATAGATTAAGAAATAAGCAGAGCTGAGGTCCCTCACAGCACAGTTCTTAAGGTAAAGGACATAGAGTTTGCAGAGTTTAGTGCACAGCTGTCTTAATGAGTTCAATAAAGAATTAATGTAAGTGTATCCTGGGTGCCAGTCCTTTGGTCCCCTGATGCAAGGAGCTGACTCACTGGGGAAGACCCTGATGCTGGGAAAGACTGGGGGCAGGAGGAGAAGGGGATGACAGAGTACGAGATGGTTGGTGGCATCACTGACTCGATGAATATGGGTTTGAGTAAGCTCCGGGAGTTGGTGATGGGCAGGGAGGCCTGGCGTGCTGCAGTCCATGGGGTCGCAAAGAGTCAGACAAGACTGAGCGACTGGAAAACATCCTGGGTGCCAGAACTGGGGCCCTCTGAGCCGCCTCCACCCCACCCTTCGTGGAGACACTGTGGTCTCCCACACATTACAGGAGAAGACCCAGTGGCCCCAAGTTCTGAGACTGCCCTTGCTCGGCCAGTGCATGGAGCAGCTGAGGCCACGGGTCCAAGCGCCTGAGCTGTGACACTCCATCTCCCCAAAAGGGGGGCTGTGCCCTGCTCTCTTCTGCCTCCCTGCCCTCTCCATCACAGTGTCCATGGGCGCTTAGGGCAGGGGGACCCTCCATCATGCGGGCCTCTGTGTGTCCTGGGCCGTGAGCAGTGCCCCTGACATCTGCTCAGCCACAGCACTGGCCCCAGCTGACGGGCCTAAGGCCCCCAGCTCAGTTCAGCCTCTCAGTCAGGTCCAACTCTTTGCGAGCCCATGGACCGCAGCACGCCAGGCCTCCCTGTCCTTCACCAACTCCAGGAGTCCACCCAAACTCATGTTCATGGAGTCAGTGATGCCATCCAGCCATCTCATCCTCTGTCTTCCCCTTCTCCTCCTGCCTTCAGTCTTTCCCACATCAGGGTCTTTTCCAGTGAGCCAGTTCTGTGCATCAGGAGGCCAAAGGATTGGAGCTTCAGCTTCAGCACCAGTCCTTCCAGTGAATTTTCAGGATGGATTTCCTTTAGGATGGACTGGCTGGATCTTGCAGTCCAAGGGCCTGCAGACCTCGCCTGACCCTGGGGGAACCACCTGCCCCCTGGGCCATCACTGCTCCCAGAGACCAGACGTCATCAGACGCGTGAACAAAATGATGTGCTTATCACTCAGCAGTGGCCATCGACTTGGAGGATCTAAGATGTCCTCCGCATCCCGGGAAGGGAAAGCGTCCACCTACAACTGATCCCTGTCCTTGACCAGGGGTCAAAATCAGGTCGCCTTGCCTGCCTGCCCCCGTCCGGGTTGCGTTTCCGATGAGAGTCAATGCAGGTCAGCTCTGGGCCTGACGCTCAGTGGGTGTCCGAGCCAGGCGGAGTCCCTCTGTTGTGGACAGCGAGGTGGCTTCCAGCACCGGCTGTCACAGTGTCACCGTACAAACTGTGGAAATTTAGATACTGGAGTACCTAATGGGGTACATCAATCTTTTACGGCGAGAGAATACATAAATTATAAACAAATACGTCCTCTGGTCCTCGTCGAACAGCACGGTGATCAAAGAGACACAATGGAAAAGCATTTTCCTCTGCAGCCCTGCTCCCCCAGCTCCTCCGGGCAGGCGGCCGGGGAGCCGGTGGCCTTTGTTCCGTCTGTCACACGACACTCCCCTCCTGTTGTTTTACGTAATCAATACGGGGCTGAAATCACCTACTGCTACCTCGACCACCTCCTATTTTGTCCACTCATGAATTATGGATCCCTGCACAACATCAAGTCTACAATTTCGATTGCATTTGCTAATCATTGATCAATAATTCAGGAGGGCTCTTCTTCAAGGGCCCCTGGTTTCCTGCAGCAGATGGCAGCGAGCAGAAGTCCCTGATCGCAGAGCAGCGCCGCGGAAACCGCCCCGTGGAGTTGCTGATCGTCCTTCCCCCTCGGACGAGGACGAGGGCAGCCGTGTGAGGTGCCGGGCACGTCCCTCTGGGCTGCCCGCCCTGAGTGAGGGGACCAGTGCCAGCCCCAGTGGGTCTGGGCGGGTGCACGAGGCAGGGACAGAGCAGCAGAAACGGCATGTCTCTCCTCTGGGTCCGGTCCCTTGTTCCAGATCCATCCCTGAATCGCACCTCCTGGGAGAGGGATGTTTCCAGCCCACTGTGGACGTGGGGCTGGGACCCAGACCCCTGTGTCTCCCCGCCCCACACGTGCAACCTTGCAAATCACCCTGCAAATCTGAACATTATATCCACCGCTGACTCCCCGCAGGTGAACTTGAAACCGGGAGCTGTTTTCAGATGCGCTGTTACTGCTGCTTTGTTAAGCTCTGTTTTGATCTAGGTCTGTGTGTCTCTGTTTATGTCCCTTCAGTGAGATGACTAAATAAAAAAATAACCACCCTTTTACAAACTATCCTGAAGTGTTCACTGTAAGTCACATTTATGGGGAAGAGTTCTTTTCTTTTAACCTTCCTGAGGGTGGTGATGCCCACCCTTCTTTGGTTGGAGCTGCAGCTAAAGGGCCTGCTTATTGATGGGCAGGCCCCCGGGGGGTTGGGGCTGGGCGAGCCGCAGAGCGCGGCTGGGGCAGCACTGGAAGGTGGGAGCTGGGTGGGGACACGCGGGTCTAGGAAGCCTTCCCTGCACAAGGCGCACGGAGGGTTCTGGGGCTGCCCAAGCCCCACGTGGAAAGGGCAGGACAAGGGACCTGGGTCACCTCCCAAGGCCAGGCCCCGCTCCCCCAGCCCCCTTGAGCCGCAGGGAGAGGGTCTGGGCAGCCAGGGCCGGCCACGGTCACCCACTGTCACCCTTTGTCACCAGTCAGCGGGAGCTCCACCTCCAGAGTTCTCCCTGACTTTTAAAAATCCTGAAAACAGAAACAGCAGGAGAGGGCAAGGCTTAAAGCAGCGTGCTGCAGGAAGCCAGGAGACAGCAGAGGTGGGGCGGGGTGGGGGCGAAGCAGACAGGCCTTCCAGCGGGGCGAGCTGGTGGGCAGACGGGACGGCGACACTTAAGTCAAGACGAAGGGAACGGGAAAGGGATGGGAAGGAGGAGAGACGGGCAAAGGGAGCTATCAACGAGAGAAGCCAGGAAAGGAAACGGTGCCCGCCTCCACACACGCTCACTTACCGCACCGCACACGCTCACCCGCCCCGCCTCACACACACTCACCCGCCACGCCTCACACACTCACCCGCCCCGCCTCACACACTCACCCGCCCCGCCTCACACACTCACCCTCCCCGCCTCCACAGGCTCACCCTCCCCACCTCACACACTCACCCGCCCCGCCTCACACACTCACCCGCCCCGCCTCACACACTCACCC
>SJYG01000068.1:2486983-2526952 GCA_006410535.1 Litocranius walleri
CTGGACGCGGGGGAGGGGAGGGTGGGGTCCACGTGTCCGGCCATTGCATGGCCACTGAGAGTGCCTTCCCCTGTGCCCCACCACCCCACAGGGAGCTGGGGAAATAACCTGGGATGGGGTGGGGGGATGAAGCTGCAGTCCTGGAGTCCGGGGCAAGAGACCCGTGTTGGACACCACTGAGCTGTCGGTCCTCTGACCCACGGTTCCCTCATCCTTAGGACTAAGAGGGTGTCACTCCCGAGTGCATGGTGTAGAGGGAAGGCTGTGCTTCCTGCCAAGGGTCCAGTGCTGGGACGAGGACAGGGTGAGCAAGGATGGCACTCCCCAGCTTCCTCCGAGAAACGCAGCCTCTCCTCATTCCACAGGGAGGAAGGCTTCTCTGGAGCTTCGCCTGAAGTTGGGATGAAACCCTTCTTTGGGATCAACATCATTAAAGGTGGCACTAATCACCTCCTTCTTTGTGCTACGCACGTTATCAAGCCAGGGCAGTGTGGGGTCACCACTTTCCACTCAGAAGGCGAGGGGACCCTCAGAGAGCCCCCCAGAGGTCAAGAGCAGGCTTCTCCTATGAAGCCCTATTTCCTGCACAAAGAGCCTTCTCCAGGGTGTCTCCCATTTCCCCAGATCGACCTCAGGGTGAAGACAGCCTATTGTGGATCTGGCATGCAAGGGGGAGAGGAATCAGAACGTCAGTCTCTAATTAAAACTCATCAAGGAGAAATTAAATCTCCTCTTTAATGATGCCATTTGTTGTCATGGATACTAAGGGGGAATAAACACACTAATGAAAATGTATGGGGGAACTTTACAGGCGGTGAAAACAGACTTCAAGAGTGGTAGCTTGTGCAGTGTTTGTACCACGACTGAATTAGAAAAGCCCCATTTTATTCTGAATATGGGCACCAGTGATTTCCATGGAAATAAGGAATAAATGGTCCAGAATTTATCTTTTGAATTAAATTTGTTTAAAAAAAGTTTGTTTGTTTGTTTTTAATTTCTGAAACCGCCATAAAGAAGTGTGCAGTATGATACAAACAAAATCCATGAGGTTTCTAGGCTTCAGATTTCTTCCAGTGTGAGGACTCTTGGAGATGGGTTTGGGTGAGGCACAGGAGTCCTGCATGTCACCAAGCCCTCGATTTGCACGTCAATTCTTAGCTTTAAATCCTCTAGCTTACCTCACTGGAGGAGCCTCAAATGGCTTCCTGAAGAATTAAGTTAATTGGGTTTGGTGTAAGGTTGGTGTCCTTCTGGCTGGAAACTTTCCCAGGCCTTCCTGGGTGCTGGTGGCCACCAGCCTCCCAGGTCACCCTGTTAGCCCAGACTTTAATTAGCTCTGGCGTCCTCTTCACGATGATAAATGCAGAGATGATAAATGGAAATGCAAATGACCGTGAAGTGGCTCAGCCATCAGCCAGAGCATCATTAATGCCTCCCCGCTGCCGAATCGATCACTGTCAGGCGACGCCTGCGTGCGGCGGGGCACATGGCCATGGGCCAGGACGCCTTCCAGGCCCGGCAGGCCGGGCTTTGCAGGGCTTTCCTCCCCATATGCTCTGGTTCATCTTTTGCTGAATATTTGTTTGGCAACCAGAGTTCCAATATATCTCCAGCTGAGATGATAACTATTTTGGGTCAATAAGCAAATAGCTAATTTAGAGCAAAATAAATACCAATAGGAAATTATTCTACCACCACCAAGATCTGAAAGAAAGTCAATGGAATGAGTCTATCTGGCCTGTTTCAAAACTGAAAGGACTACTTTGAAGCTGTCTAGAATGTCGGCTCAAAAGAGAAAATGGTGATCTACAAGCCCAACTTGAAGGATTTTTTTTTTCCCCAAGATCTTGAAGCACAAAATACTTTTCTGCCCACAATTGCAGGGTTGTTCCCTCCAAGAAACTGGTGGGTTCACAAGGATGAGGCATTCCTTCTTTAACTAGAAACCCAGCATGATTCCTCTGTGACATACCTCACTGATGGCCCAGCCTATCTCTAGGGACAGCTGAAGGGCACCCCTTGTATTTGCACAGATTTGGCCTCATCTATAACTGCAATGATGGGCACAGGGTTTTCTTTAGCCTTTTTTAAACCGCCACAAAGACACACTATTCAAGGGAATCTCAATACAGCAGGACAGCAGTGCATCCTGTCCCCGCCTCCTTTCTGCGTGCCCCCTCCCGCCTGCCTCCCAAACCCGTCTCACCACCTTCTAACCCTGCAAACTCCCCTCCACCCTCCACTCAGTCTGAGCATCTCTGCAGAGACCCAGCCTCCAGCTGGCCGGATCACGTGACGCCCAGCCCAGGGGGCCCCGGGTCCTCAGGGCCAGTGTCCTGAAGAATCACGTGTTGATGCCATCTTTGGCCCCATGTTACCTGCAAACTTCACTCCCACTCGAGCCAAAGTGGGCTTGAGTTTGGGCCACAGTATCCAAGATTTGAGACACCCGTGCCCGGGGAGGGAGGCATGCCTGAGCTCAGGAGCTCGCAGCACAGTCTCTTCTGCAGTGGAGATGCTCACAAGGTCCTCCTGCCTCACGCACGCTCAGCAGGGTGAGGCCAGAAAGGAGACCAACAGCTCTTGGTTTCCCTCCAGGTCTGCCTCTTATACCCTGTTCCCACTTTCAAGACCATCACCTCTGCCACCCAAGGTCTCACTGTGGAAGCCTGAGAGCAGAGACCACAGGGCCTCCCGCTCTGGCCTCCATCCACGCATGCGGCAGGTACGGACACCTCTCCCTGGTCTCGCCTCGGTCTTCCTCTTTCTCAACACCCTCCCCTCTTTGATCCACATGACAGCTGGGCTGGCCTTTGGGAACCATGCCTCTGGTCACAGAGTCCTCTCCGTAGACTATTTCAGCTTCTTTCTCACAAAGGACAACATCCAAACTTTCAGGCATGCCTCCAGAGCCTCCCAGGATGCAGCGGCCCCTCTGGGCCCTGTGCCCATCCCCTGCCTCCTTCCTCCAGCCGCTCAGGGCCTCTCCCCCTGCTCACCTGCTCGGCTCTGCCTCAGGAAGCGTCAGGATGGCCCATGAGTATGAGTGTCCTGGAGACCTCGTCCGCCTACTCCTCCTGCCGTCCCTGCCCAGCAGGGTCCACGTGACCACAGGGCCCAGATGAACCGCACGGCGTGATCCAGCAGCCCGCAGGTGGCTCCTGGCTGTCGGATGCACGCAGGAGCTCAGCAGCTGCCCGCGGCCTTGTGCCAGCTTCCTCTTCAGCAGCGCGTAGATAACGGCAGTAGCCACCGCTCGGCGAGTTGACAAAGATGGGCCGATTCGTGCAAAGGTGCATGGCCCCTCTGGAGACTAGCAAGAGAAGTGTGTAACTTGCCTCCTACCAAACCTGATGGTCTCAGGATAAATCTCACTTATCTGCAGGAGATTTCTTAGATCCCACACTGACTTTATTTTCCAGAGTGTGGACTGCACCACTTCCTCCTTCTGCAAAGGGACCAGAGCCCTCTCCCATCGTGAGATGAAAGTTTCTATCTTTTTTCTTTTACCCCATTGAATGGGGAGGGCCCTGAGCTAGCCCAGTTCCACCTGGGTGGCACTGGAACAGTCTAGATGCCACCTTCGCTAGCCTGGTAGCTTCCTCTTGCCCCTTGGAGTGTTTTTACTCTCGGGATATTCTCTCTGGCAGCATCGTATTGTGAGAAGGCCAAGCCTAGGGAGTGGCCAGCTCTGGGCTCTGAGCGAGCACCCAGGCTGTGCCCAGTCAACCCCAGGCGAATGTGGCCAAGTCGCCCTCTTGGACGCCTGGCCTGGAGGCCTCTGGCCTGTCCCAGCCCCAGCAACCCCCGACCACAGGAGCACCAACGGTCCCCCCAGGCCCCAGGAGCCCCCAGAACCTGGGAGTTCACAGCACTGAAGCCAGGAGTTTGGGGTGACCTGGTCCACGGCAGTGGGGACAGATGCCCAGCGGGGTCTCGTGGCCTCTGGGATGGCCTTCTCTCTTCCCCGCCATCTTCTCTGGCACCGCCCAGCTGTGTCCCCTCTAGACTGGAGCCCGCCCCAGGGCAGGGCCGACCGCCTTGTCCTCAGCCCTGGGTGTCCCGGCACCTGGCAGGGTCTCCGTGAACACGTGCAGCATCAGTGAGTGCAGAAATGCTTGCTCCTGGCCCATGGGCAGTGTGCATGCCCTGTGGCACTCGGGAAGCTGGAGCGTGACTCTGGGAGCCTCAGCCACTCACAGCCTCACCGGCCACCCAAGGCGCAGATCTTCCACATCCACCAGCCTCTGCTCAGCCCAGCGTGTTCTGACCCATGCATTGTGGGGAGGAATTTAACCATGATTTCAATTACTTTTAAAAGGTTGTATCAGGGGTGAATAAAACTTCACAAGGGCAACCTTGAATGGCAAGGCAACACCATCAAGTTTGAAGTTCCATTTTTCAAATCTCAAAACTATTATTCTGCTTAACAGGTGAATAATTTATAGATGTATCAGCCTAAAGAGACAATGAAGATGAAACGCTCCCCTCCTCTTAAGCGTTACCTCCAGCCATGAACCATCTTTTAAAGGTGCTGCTTTGTTATTAATAAAATTAACATCTTAACATTGCATTTCACACAATATTTCCTTCCTCAGTAGAGAATCATGAAAGCAACACTAAAGCCACCCGTAACTTCTCTGTAAAATAAATAGAGGTAAATGATTTCCATCTGACTCTAGGTTAAATATTTTATTTTGTTAGCATGATGAAAGCAGAAATATAAGAGGAGACAAAATGTTTTGTTACCTTGGTGCCTATTAAGACTTTGGCTTCCTTTTAGAGAGCGCTAGCCAATTTCAATAACATCAGGAACACGAGGAAATAAATTAGACATTTTAATTGTGAGATTATAACATCCTGATGGAAGAGCTGGGAAGGAGCCAAAACAAATTTTAATGACAAAACAATAATCTAAGCAAAGTAGAAAGCATTAGGCTCTGTGGGCTTTGGAAGAAAATAAAGAAGCAACATTAGGAACACCTCTGAATTTATCAAGCCAGTAAACTCTAGACAGCTTAAATTGTGGGTGAAGTTAACAAATCTATTCGAGAAAATGCTGACTGCTTTAAGCAGTAAATCAAAAGCATAATTGGGTAAAATTTCATTGAGCCTTAATAACTGATGTTTCAGGTAACTACAAGAAAATTACATCCCTAAGGAAAATTTAGAAATTTCCTAATAGGGAGTCCATGGTGCCCGGTCATGTGTGATCATCAGCAAAGATTCATGGTGTTTAAAACATATTAGTAGAGTCACATCATGTAGACGAGTCAGTCTTGGATGAAAGAATTTTACTTGTTAGATTTTCCAAACAATAAGTCTATTCTCAATATACTTGGCAGCTTGGCAGCAGAGAGAAACTGGTAGAGTTTTTCTTTTTATTATTAATTTATTAATTTAGTGTGGATCCAGAGTTTTGTTAGGTAGATGACGATTAACATTAGCAGAGAGTGAAAAAAATCTCAGATCCCTCCTACTACTCCTTCGGGAGGCAAACCTTGTATCTGTTAGGGTAAACAGTAAGTTCTCATTAGTTATTAATTTTATAGATAGAAGTACATATATGCGTCAATCCCCATCTCCCAGTTCATCCCACCGCCCTCCCCTCCTTGGTGTTCATATTTGTTCTCGACATCTGTCTCTCTATTTCTGTTTTGCAAATAAGATCATTTATTGATTCTGTTAGAACCTGACTAGCCCTTGAATGCCTCCTTCTTAAAACATGTGACCACGTGTCTTTAGATCTGACCAAACACAGTCCAGGCAGGTGATCACCCAGCCTCGCTTCTGCTGCCTGAGTGGCTGTGCTGTGTGCAGAGACCACAGCCCTCACCCAGGGGTCTGATACAGGACAGCCCATCCCTGACTGCAAGAACACCGTGGAGAGGAGAGGGGCGGGCTGGTCTAGGCAACGCTCACCTGACCTAGCAACTTGCACATCAACTTTCTTCAAGTGTGGTTTACATGCTATAAAATGCACACACACGAAGAGCGTGACTGGATGGCTTTTGATTATTTCCTGGGAAGTTACTCGCATCAAAGTGCACAACACTTCAACCTCTCCAGGAAGTGCTCTTGTGTCTCCTCCCAACCAACAGACCCCTCATCAGGCCAGCGTTGGTCAGCTTTCTCTCTGTGCAGGTTTATTTTGCCTGTTGTTGGATTTCTTGTGAATGAAATTACACCTTATTTAGTCCCTGGCATGAGATCAGTAAGTCATTTGTTTTTATTGCTGAATATTCAGAAAACTAAGAGATGGTATCCAGTCCCATCACTTCATGACAAATAAATGGGGGAAAATGGAAACAGTGGCGGATTTTATTTTCTTGGGCTCCAGAATCACTGCAGACAGTGACTGTGGCCATGAAATTAAAAGACACTTGCTCCTTGGAATAAAAGCTATGACCAACCTAGGCAGCATATTAAAAAGCAGAGTCATCAGTTTGCCGGCAAAGGCCCATATAGTCAAAGCCGTGGTTTTTCCAGTAGTCATGTACAAATGTGAGAGCTGGACCATAAAAAAAGCTGACCGCCAAAGAACTGATGCTTTAAAATTATGAGGCTGAAGAAAACTCTTGAGAGTACCATGGATAGAAAGGAGATCAAATCCACCAATCTTGAATATTCGTTGGAAGGACAGATGCTGAGGCTGAAGTTCCAATGCTTTGGCCACCTGATGTGAAGAGCTGACTCACTGGAAAGGACCTTGATGCTGGGAAAGATTGAAGGCAGGAGGAGAAGGGGGCGACAGAGGATAAGATAGTTGGATGGCATCACCGACTCAAAGGACATGACTTTGAGCAAATGCCAGGAGATAGAAGGGGACAGAGAAGCCTGGCATGCTACAGTCCGTGGGGCTGCAAAGAGGTGGACACGAGTGAGCGACTGAACGACAGGTTGCTCCATGGTGTGAGCACTCTGCTGTGGGTTTATCTATCAGTCTACTGATAGACTAGGGCCTTATTTCCACTCTGGGGCTACTCTGAATATAGTTGCTGTGAAAATTATTATACACACCATTTTTTTGGACAAAACTTTTCATTCCGTTGAAGTAACTAGTCAAGTGGGGGCTCTGTACTAAATGCATGTTTAATTTTATACTTGCTTCACAAATGATCATACCATTTTACACTCCTACCAGCAGAGTAAAAGAGTTCTATCTGCTCTACCCTCTAACATTTCACACTGTTAATCCTTTACATTTCAGTGAGATTTGGGATCATTGTGAATTTAACCTGCATATACCTGACAACTCAGAATGGGAAGCATCTTTCATTTCCTGATCATCATCATATATCTTCTTTTAAGCAATATCCATTCAAATAGCTTGCTCATTCTTTAATTAGAATGTTTGTCCTGTTACAGAAGCTTTCTCTACAGCACAGTGTCACTGACAAAAGATCCCAGGACTCATTTGCTTTACAACTGGAAGTTTGTACCTTTTGACCCCCTTCACCCATTCTTGCCCACCTCCCACCCCTTACCTCTGACAACCACCAATCTCTTCTCTGCATCTGCAAGCTTCTTGTTTGTTTTGTCTTTTTTTCAGATCTGCATATAAATAAAGTAACATGGCATTGGTCTTTGAGGAGTGATTTCTTCACCATTGCTTTCGTCTACACTGACGAGATGGACCCGAGTCTGAGTGGACTCTGGGAGCTGGTGATGGGCAGGGAGGCCTGGCGTGCTGCGATTCATGGGGTCGCAAAGAGTCGGACACGACTGAGCGACTGAACTGAACTGAACTGACTCATGTATCTATGTACGTATATACCTCTGCATTCCACAAATACGGAGACCTGGGTTTGATCCCTGGGTTGGGAATATCTCCCAGAGAAGGGAAAGGCTACTCATTCCAGTATTCTGACCTGGAGAATTCCATGGTCTATATAGTCTGTGGGGTTGCAAAGAGGTGGACACGACTGAGTGACTTTACCTCCAGAGCCCACACATACAGACACGCATTTATGTGGGCATGAGCATACAGTCGCATGTATTGTGAAATATATGCATATACGTGTTTGCATAGGGACAAGGACTTGTCCCCAGAGCTCACCAACGTACAGACTCTCCAGATACAGGTTTTGGGTCATAATTATGCACTGTGGCTCTTTACTCCCAAGCTGGGACTTGCTTCTTCATGCCTCTGACATTGTCCTTTGAAGAGCATAACATTTTTAAGCTGATAAAATCTAGTTGATCACTTTGATAAAAAGAAAAACAAAAAAAACTAAGATCATGGCATTTGGTCCCATCACTTCATGGCAAATAGATGGGGAAACAATAGAAACAATGAGAGATTTTCTGTTCTTGGGCTCCAAAATCACTGCTGATGGTGACGTCAGCCATGAAGTGAAAAGACGCTTGCTCCTTGGAGACAGAGCTATGACCAACCTAGGCAGCATATTAAAAAGTGGAGACATTACTTTGCCAACAAAGGTCTGTCTAATCAAAGCAATGGTTTTTCCAGTAGTCACGTATGGATGTGAGAGTTAGACCATAAAGAAGGCTGAGCACCAAAGAATCGATGCTTTTGGACTGTGGTGTTGGAGAAGATTCTTGAGAATCCCTTGGATTTCAAGATCACACCAGTCAATTCTCTAGGAAATCAACCCTGACCGTTCACTGGTGAGATTGATGCTGAGGTTGAAGCTCCAGTACTTTGGCCACCTGATGCAAAGAGCTGACTCATTGGAAAAGACCCTGATGCTGGCAAACACTGAAGGCAAGAACAGAAAGCAATGACAGAGAATGAGATGGTTGGATGGCATCACTGACTCAATGGACATGAGTCTGAGCAACTCCAGGAGATGGTGGAGAACAGGGGGCCTGGCGTGCTGCCGTCCATGGGACTGCAAAGTGCTGGACGTGACTAAGCAGCTGAACAACAGTAAGAAATGAGCCTTTGGAATCAAGACAAGCGTTCTGTGGTTTTCAGGAAGTAAGGAGTGTATTATCTAATCCAGAGCCGCAACAGGAGAAAATTAAGTAAAAATGTGACAATTAGCTGATTTATTCCAGGTAGATAACTGATTCAGGTCATTACGTTCTTATAGTTAAATTACTTGGATTGATACAATCAAGCTGACTCTTCTTGACTAAATCTTGACTAAATAGCAAGATAGCTACTGAGTCTCCACTGTACCTGCTATCATGAAGACATAGACTGAGATGTAATCTTTGAGAAAATAATTACAGCTTCACATTCTTTTCTCCACTCCTTTTATTAACGCACTATTAGCCCCACGTTTGTATGTGTTATTAGGCAAATTATTTTTGTTGATTTAAGAACTTCTCAGGAAGGAACTTGGAAGTTGCCAATCCAACTTGTCAACAAGAGAAATGCTGGGCAGACTGAACAATGAGAGGTTCTTCTTGAGTCTAAAAGGGGGAGGATGCTGCTGCTAAGTCGCTTCAGTCGTGTCCGACTCTGTGCGACCCCATAGACGGCAGCCCACCAGGCTCCTCCGTCCCTGGGGAGGATGATCCAGGGGAGATGCTGTCATGAATGCTGGAGAGTCAGAGAGGCAGGACTTCCTTGGAGAAGACGCATAAGCAGAGACCTTCCTTGGGACCAGTGTCAAGGTAAGAAAACCTGGGCTGCAAATGAAAAACCGCTGGGGGCTCAATGTGAACAACATGTGGTGCTAAAAAGTCTGAGAACTGAAGATATTCTGGAGAAGACTCACTATTCTAGAAGCCATTAACAACATTTGTGATCCATGGGAAGAGCTCAAATATCAGCATTAGTAGGCGTTGAGCTTCGCTGGTGGCTCAGAGGTTAAAGCTTCTGCCTGCAGTACAGGACACCAATGTATCTATGTACGTATATACCTCTGCATTCCACAAATACGGAGACCTGGGTTTGATCCCTGGGTTGGGAATATCTCCCAGAGAAGGGAAAGGCTACTCATTCCAGTATTCTGACCTGGAGAATTCCATGGTCTATATAGTCTGTGGGGTTGCAAAGAGGTGGACACGACTGAGTGACTTTACCTCCAGAGCCCACACATACAGACACGCATTTATGTGGGCATGAGCATACAGTCGCATGTATTGTGAAATATATGCATATACGTGTTTGCATAGGGACAAGGACTTGTCCCCAGAGCTCACCAACGTACAGACTCTCCAGATACAGGTTTTGGGTCATAATTATGCACTGTGGCTCTTTACTCCCAAGCTGGGACTTGCTTCTTCATGCCTCTGACATTGTCCTTTGAAGAGCATAACATTTTTAAGCTGATAAAATCTAGTTGATCACTTTGATAAAAAGAAAAACAAAAAAAACTAAGATCATGGCATTTGGTCCCATCACTTCATGGCAAATAGATGGGGAAACAATAGAAACAATGAGAGATTTTCTGTTCTTGGGCTCCAAAATCACTGCTGATGGTGACGTCAGCCATGAAGTGAAAAGACGCTTGCTCCTTGGAGACAGAGCTATGACCAACCTAGGCAGCATATTAAAAAGTGGAGACATTACTTTGCCAACAAAGGTCTGTCTAATCAAAGCAATGGTTTTTCCAGTAGTCACGTATGGATGTGAGAGTTAGACCATAAAGAAGGCTGAGCACCAAAGAATCGATGCTTTTGGACTGTGGTGTTGGAGAAGATTCTTGAGAATCCCTTGGATTTCAAGATCACACCAGTCAATTCTCTAGGAAATCAACCCTGACCGTTCACTGGTGAGATTGATGCTGAGGTTGAAGCTCCAGTACTTTGGCCACCTGATGCAAAGAGCTGACTCATTGGAAAAGACCCTGATGCTGGCAAACACTGAAGGCAAGAACAGAAAGCAATGACAGAGAATGAGATGGTTGGATGGCATCACTGACTCAATGGACATGAGTCTGAGCAACTCCAGGAGATGGTGGAGAACAGGGGGCCTGGCGTGCTGCCGTCCATGGGACTGCAAAGTGCTGGACGTGACTAAGCAGCTGAACAACAGTAAGAAATGAGCCTTTGGAATCAAGACAAGCGTTCTGTGGTTTTCAGGAAGTAAGGAGTGTATTATCTAATCCAGAGCCGCAACAGGAGAAAATTAAGTAAAAATGTGACAATTAGCTGATTTATTCCAGGTAGATAACTGATTCAGGTCATTACGTTCTTATAGTTAAATTACTTGGATTGATACAATCAAGCTGACTCTTCTTGACTAAATCTTGACTAAATAGCAAGATAGCTACTGAGTCTCCACTGTACCTGCTATCATGAAGACATAGACTGAGATGTAATCTTTGAGAAAATAATTACAGCTTCACATTCTTTTCTCCACTCCTTTTATTAACGCACTATTAGCCCCACGTTTGTATGTGTTATTAGGCAAATTATTTTTGTTGATTTAAGAACTTCTCAGGAAGGAACTTGGAAGTTGCCAATCCAACTTGTCAACAAGAGAAATGCTGGGCAGACTGAACAATGAGAGGTTCTTCTTGAGTCTAAAAGGGGGAGGATGCTGCTGCTAAGTCGCTTCAGTCGTGTCCGACTCTGTGCGACCCCATAGACGGCAGCCCACCAGGCTCCTCCGTCCCTGGGGAGGATGATCCAGGGGAGATGCTGTCATGAATGCTGGAGAGTCAGAGAGGCAGGACTTCCTTGGAGAAGACGCATAAGCAGAGACCTTCCTTGGGACCAGTGTCAAGGTAAGAAAACCTGGGCTGCAAATGAAAAACCGCTGGGGGCTCAATGTGAACAACATGTGGTGCTAAAAAGTCTGAGAACTGAAGATATTCTGGAGAAGACTCACTATTCTAGAAGCCATTAACAACATTTGTGATCCATGGGAAGAGCTCAAATATCAGCATTAGTAGGCGTTGAGCTTCGCTGGTGGCTCAGAGGTTAAAGCTTCTGCCTGCAGTACAGGACACCTGGGTTCAATCCCTGGGCTGGGAAGATCCCCTGGAGCAGGAAATGGCAACCCACTCCAGTACTCTTGCCTGGAGAATTACACGGACTGAGGAGCCTGGTAGGCTACAGTCCATGGGGTCACAAAGAGTCAGACACGACTGAGCGCCTTCACTCACTAACAGGCGTTTGGAAAGAAGTTGATTCTAATCCCCATGCGTGACTTTGTAGGCATCAAGACTTCAGAGGAGGGAGTAAGCACAGATGGTGGAAAGAGTGAGGGAACTAGAATTTTAAGTGGAGCCTGAAGGTGTGACTCAGCTGCTATGATCTCATCATGAAACGTGAATACGTGAGGAGTGGCTTCTTATGGACGAACAGGGAAGGTGGCTCCTTGAGATGGAATCTGCTAGTGAAGATGTAAAAATTGTTGATAGTATAACAAAGAATTCAGAATGTTATATAAACTTGGATGATAAACCAGCAGCAGGGCTTGAGAGGACTGACTTCAATTTTGCAAGATCTACTGTGGGCAAAATGCTATCAAATAACATTGACATGCTACAGAGAAATTGTTAGTAAAAGGAAGAGTTGATCAATGGGGCAAGCTGTATTATTATGTTACTTTAAGATTTAGCTACCCCAGCCTTTAGCAACCACCATCCTGATCAGCCAGCAGCCATCACCACTGAAACAAAACCTTCACCAGCAAAAAGATTACAAGTTGCTGAAGGCAAAGAGGATGGTTAATATTTGGGACAGGGAGGCCTGGCGTGCTGTGATTCATGGGGTCGCAGAGTCGGACACGACTGAGCGACTGAACTGAACTGAAATGAACTGAAAGTATTTTAAATTAAGGTATATACCTTGATTTTTTAGACCTAACCCTATGGTACACTTAGTAGAGCATAGTGTAGGCATGACTTATATGCTGCAGGAAACCAAAACATTTGTGTGACTTGCTTTATGATGATGTTTGCTTTATGGCAGTGGTCTGAAACCAAACCCAAAATATCTCTGAGATACACCTGTAAATAGAGGGAGAGAAATATACCACGCTAAGGCTAATCAAAAGAAAGTAGGTGTGGCTATATTGATTTAAGGCAAAAGAAACCTCAAAGCAAAAAATGTATCAGGGATAAAGAAGGGCATTGTATAACGAGAAAGAGGTTTATTCTTCAAGAAAAAACAAACATCCTTAACATATACGTGTCTAAAACAGAGCATAAAACTACCTGAGACAAAAGGTAACAGCACCACAAGGAGAAAGATGAGCCCACTTCCACACCTGAGCCCCCAGCATCCTTCCATCACAGACGGGCAGATTTAACAGGCAGAAAATCAGTAAGGAGATAGCTGAACTCAACAGCGCCATCAATCAACTGGACATAATCGACATCTATAGACTGCTTCATCCAATAACGTCACATTCTCAAGCTCACATGGAACACGCCTCAGAGAGTCCACACTGGGCCGTAAAACATGTCTTTAAAACTGTAAAAGACCATATTAGAACTGAACTAAAGATAAATAACAGAAAGCTAACTGGAAACCCCCAAATATTAATACACGGATACTAAACAGTACACTTCTAACTAACACACGGCTTGAAGAAAAATCTCAAAAGTAAGAAGTATCTTTAGCTAAATGAAAATGTGTCCATGAGTGCTTAGCCACCTCATCATGTCTGACTCTTTGCAACCCTATGGACAGTAGGCTGCTGGGGTCCTCTGTCCATGGGATTCTCCAGGCGAGAATACTGCAGTAGGCAGCCAGGCCCTCTTCCAGGAGATCTTCCCGACCCAGGAATTGAACCCAAGTCCCCTGCAGCTCCTGCACTGCAGGTGGATTATTTACTGCTGAGCCATTAGGGAAACCCAAAATGTTCTCTTAGCTAAATGAAAATGAAAACAGAGCTTAACAAAATGTGTGCAATGTGGTGAAAGCGTGCTTAGAGGAAAATATATACCATTGATTCACATGTTAAAATGAAAAAAGAGGCACAATCAATAATCCGAATTCCATCTTAGGAAAGAGAAAGGAAAGCAAACTAAATCAAAAGTTAGCAAAAGAAAATAAATAATAAGAATTAGAGCAGAAATCAATAAAACTTAAAAAACCAACAGATAAAATCACAAACCAAATCTAGATAACAGAAAAACCAAACAAACTAGTTCTTTGAAAGATTAATAAAAGCAATAAACCTCTAGTCAGGATAACCAAGAAAAAGAGAGGACACAAATTGCTAGTATTAGAAATAAACGAGAAAACATAGCTACAGATCCAAAGGATATTAAAAAGATAATAAAGAAATATTACGGACCACTTTGGGTTTCCCTGATACCTCAGTTGGTAAAGAATCCACCTGCAATGCAAGGGGCTGCAGTTGGATTCCTGGGTTGGGAAGATCCACTGGAGAAGGGAGAGGCTCCCCACTCCAGTATTTTGGGGCTCCCCTTGTGGCTCAGCTGGTAAAGAATCTGCTTGCAGTGCGGGAGACCTGGGTTCAGTCCCTGGGTTAGGAAGATCCCCTGCAGAAGGGAAAGGCTACCCACTTCTTTTCTGGCCTGGAGAATTCCATGGACTGTATTGTCCATGGGGTTGCAAAGAGTCAGACACAACTGAGTGAGGTAAAAAAAAAAAAGAACCATTTTATGGTCACAAATTTGATAACCCAGATGAAATGAACCAACCTTTTCAAAGACTCAATCTGCCAAAATTCACAAGAAATATAAATAGGCCCATAATCTCTTTTGAAATGATTTAATAATTAATAACCTTCCAAAATAGAAACTGCCAGACCCAAATGCATTCACTGATGGATTCTACCAAATGGTCAAGAAAAAAACTTACCAATTCTCTACAATCTCTGCCAGATGATAGAAGCAGAGGAAATGTTTCCTGACTGATTCTATGAGATCAGCATTAGAGTAATATCAAATCAGAGAAACACATTACAAGAAAACTCCAGGCCAATATTTCCCATGAGCTTAGATGCAAAAAATTCCGAATAAAACAGTACCAATGTAAATCTAATAATGTATAAAAAAAATTAACACCTCAGTCAAGTGGAATTTATCCGTTATGCAAGGCTGCTTCAACGCTCAAAAGTCAGTTACTGTAACACCTCACATTCAGTTCAGTTCATTCACTCAGTCATGTCCGACTCTTCATGACCCCACAGTCTGCAGTAGACCAGGCCTCCCTGTCCATCACCAGCTCCCGGAACTTGCTCAAACTCATGTCCATTGAGTCAGTGATGCCATTCAACCATCTCATCCTCTGTTGTCCCCTTCTCCTCCTGCCTCCAATCTTTCCCATCATCAGTCCTTCCAAAGAATATTCAGGACTGATTTCCTTTAGGATTGGCTGGTTTGATCTTGCTGTCCTGGGACTCTCATGAGTCTTCTCCAACACCACGGTTCAAAAGCATCAATTCTTCCGTGCTCAGTTTTCTTTATGGTCCAACTCTCACATTCACACATGATGACTGGAAAAATATGTATCTTTGTCAGCAAAGTAACGTCTCTGCTTTTTAGTATGCTGTCTAGGTTGGTCATAGCTTTTCTTCCAAGGAGCAAGCGTTCTTTAATTTCATGGCTGCTGTCACCATCTGCGTGATTTTGGAGCCCAAGAAAATAAAGTCTGTCACTGTTTCCATTGTTTCTCCATCTATTTGCCATGAAGTGATGAGACTGGATGCCATGATCTTTGTGTTTTTTTTTTTTTTATGTTGAG
Organism: Litocranius walleri; assembly: GCA_006410535.1. Classification (NCBI taxonomy): domain Eukaryota; kingdom Metazoa; phylum Chordata; class Mammalia; order Artiodactyla; family Bovidae; genus Litocranius; species Litocranius walleri. The sequence continues at coordinate 2,502,572 of SJYG01000068.1, forward strand.
GTTTAAGCCAACTTTTTCACTCTCCTCTTTCAGTTTCATCAAGAGGCTCTTTAGTTCCTCTTCACTTTCTGCCATAAGGGTGGTGTCATCTGCTTATCTGAGGTTACTGATATTTCTGCCAGCAATCTCGGTTCCAGCTTGTGCTTCCTCCAGCCTGGCATTTCACGTGATGTACTCTGCTCAGAACTTAAATAAGCAAAGTGACAATGTACAGCCTTGACGGACGCCTTTCCCAATTTTGAGCCAGTCTGTTGTTCCATGCATGGTTCTGCTGCTTCTTGGCCTGCACACAGGTTTCTCAGGAGGCAGGTAAGGTGGTCTGGTATTTCCATCTCTTGAAGAATTTCCCACAGTTTGGTATGGCCCACACAGTCACAGGCTTTAGTGCAGTCAATGAGGCAGAAGTAGATGTGTTTTTTGGAATTCTCTTGATTTTTCCTGTGATCCAACAGCTGTTAACAATTTGACCTCTGGTCTCTGCCTTTTCTAAGTTCAGTTTGAACATCTGGAAGTTCTTGGTTCACATATTGTTGAAGCCTAGCTTGGAGAATTTTGAGCATTAGTTTGCTGGTGTGTGAAATGAATGCAATTGTGGATGTCATATTAACAGGCTAAACAAAAATCACATGATGAGATCAATAGATGGACAAAAATCATTTGACAAAAACCAACAAGTCAATTCATGATAAACATTCTCAGTAAACTAGAGACAGAGGGGGGGCTTCCTCAACTTAATAAAAAAAAATCTACAAGAAGCCCTGTGGTCAGCATTGTCCTTAGGGTGAGAAATCTGAGGCTTTCTCATCAGTAATATGGTAAGGATGTCCACTCTTTCCACTCCTTTCAGTCATGGAAGTACCTATGCATGCAATAAGACAAGAAAAGAAAAGGTGGAAAAAGCAACATACAGGCTAGGAAGAGAAAAATAAAATTGACCTTGATCACAGATGACGTGATAGTCTATATAGATAATCTGAAATTCTACCCAAACCTCTTGGAACTAACAGTCCATTACAGCAAGTTTCAGAATACAAGGTTAATATGAAAAAATCCATTATTTTTCATTATGCCAGAAATAAAAAGTGGAATTTGAAAAAAAAATATATATATATATAGTAACATTACATAAGCACTTTCTGCAAATGAAACAGCTTGGTATAAACCAAGCAAAATATGTGTTAGATCTACATGAGGAAAATTACTAATTCTGATGAATGAAATCAGAGAGCTAAATAAATGCAGTATCCCTGCTCCCAGATAGAAAGACTCAGAACTGTCAAGACATCAGCTTTTCCTAAGTCAATCAAGAGACTCATGTAATACCAGTCAAAATCCTAGCAAGTAATTTTGGTGGATACCAAAAAACCTTATTCTATGGTTTATTTGGAGAGGCAAAAAAAAAAAAGAAAAAAAAAGAAAAGGAAAAAGAAGAGCCAACACAATACTGAAGAAGAAAAAAGTTGTAGGGCTTTCACTGCTCGATTTCAAGACTTACTGTGAAGCTATAATAATCAACAAAAAGTGGTATTAGAGAAAGAATAGACAAATAGATTGATGGGACATCACAGGGAGCCCCCCAAAAGACCCACATACATACAGTCAACAGATTTCTGGCAAAAGAACAAAGGCAATATAATGGAGCAAAGACATTCTTTCTAACAAATGACACTGGAAGAGGTCAACATCAACAGGCAGAAGACTGGATCTAGACACAGACTGTAAACCCTTCTCAAAAATCAACTCCAAGTAGATCACAGGCCTGCTGTACAACCTGAAACCATAAACTCCTAAAGTATAACACAGGAGAAAGCCTAGCAGATGCTGGGAGTGGAAATGACTCCACAGATTCGCCACGGGCACAGTTCATGAAGGAGAGGATTGACTGGCTGGACCCAGCTCAGATCAGACAATTCTGCTCCGCGAAACATGATGACAAAGAGGGAGAAGACAAGCCACAGACAGAGAGGAAATGTTTGCCAAGGACAAAGACATGTCTGAAACAAGATCGCTAGCCAATATATACAAAGAACTCTTTGGAATTTAATGATAAGAAAACAACTCAATTTAAAAATAATTCGCCAGTGATTTTAACAGACATCTCGTCAAAACAGATACACAGATGGCAGCTAAGTGTATCAAAAGATGCTCCACCTCCTATGTCACCAGGAAATGCAAGCTAAAATGAGATACCATTGTATACTTGTTCAGTTCAGTTCAGTTCAGTCACTCAGTCGTGTCCGACTCTTTGCGACCCCATGAATCGCAGCATGCCAGGCCTCCCTGTCCATCACCAACTCCCGGAGTTCACTCAGACTCACGTCCATCGAGTCGGTGATGCCATCCAGCCATCTCATCCTCTGTTGTCCCCTTCTCCTCCTGCCTCCAATCCCTCCCAGCATCAGAGTCTTTTCCAATGAGTCAACTCTTTGCATGAGGTGGCCAAAGTACTGGAGCTTCAGGTTTAGCATCATTCCTTTCAAAGAACATCCAGGGCTGATCTCCTGAATGGACTGGTTGGATCTCCTTGCAGTCCAAGGGACTCTCAAGAGTCTTCTCTAACACCACAATTCAAAAGCATCAATTCTTCGGCGCTCAGCTTTCTTCACAGTCCAACTCTCACATCCATACATGACCACTGGAAAAACCATAGCCTTGACTAGATGGACCTTAGTCGGCAAAGTAATGTCTCTGCTTTTCAATATACTATCTAGGTTGGTCATAACTTTTCTTCCAAGGAGCAAGCATCTTCTAATTTCATGGCTGCAGTCACCAACTGCAGTGATTTTGGAACCCCCGAAAATAAAGTCTGACACTGTTTCCACTGTTTCTCCATCTATTTCCCATGAAGTGATGCGACCAGATGCCATGATCTTCGTTTTCTGAATGTTGAGCTTTAAGTCAACTTTTTCACTCTCCTCTTTCACTTTCATCAAGAGGCTTTTTAGTTCCTCTTCACTTTCTGCCATAAGGGTGGTGTCATCTGCATATCTGATGTTATTGATATTTCTCCCGGCAGTCTTGATTCCAGCTTGTGCTTCTTCCAGCCCAGCGTTTCTCATGATGTACNCACCACAATTCAAAAGCATCAATTCTTCGGCGCTCAGCTTTCTTCACAGTCCAACTCTCACATCCATACATGACCACTGGAAAAACCATAGCCTTGACTAGATGGACCTTAGTCGGCAAAGTAATGTCTCTGCTTTTCAATATGCTATCTAGGTTGGTCATAACTTTTCTTCCAAGGAGCAAGCATCTTCTAATTTCATGGCTGCAGTCACCAACTGCAGTGATTTTGGAACCCCCGAAAATAAAGTCTGACACTGTTTCCACTGTTTCTCCATCTATTTCCCATGAAGTGATGCGACCAGATGCCATGATCTTCGTTTTCTGAATGTTGAGCTTTAAGTCAACTTTTTCACTCTCCTCTTTCACTTTCATCAAGAGGCTTTTTAGTTCCTCTTCACTTTCTGCCATAAGGGTGGTGTCATCTGCATATCTGATGTTATTGATATTTCTCCCGGCAGTCTTGATTCCAGCTTGTGCTTCTTCCAGCCCAGCGTTTCTCATGATGTACTCTGCATAGAAGCTAAATAAGCAGGGTGACAATATACAGCCTTGATGTACTCCTTTTCCTATTTGGAACCAGTCTGTTGTTCCATGCCCAGTTCTAACTGTTGCTTCCTGACCTGCATACAGATTTCTCAAGAGGCTGGTTAGGTGGCCTGGTATTCTCATCTCTTTCAGAATTTTCCACAGCCAAAATCCAGAACACCTACAATGGCAAATTCTAGTGGGACGCAGGGCAACACAAACTCTCATATTGCTGGAAATGCAGAACAGTGCCTCTGTTTTGAAAGACAGGTGGTGGTCTCTTATGAAATTCGGCATAGCCTCTCTGGAGTACCCAGCCATTCTTTCAGACTTTCCTCCACCTCTGGTCCAGGATGGCATTTGGGCATGTGGGGTGGGCAAACGGTCTCCTGGGGGCAGGAGTGGACCAGAGCATGGTGCCAGGTCAGGTCCCCGTGGTGAAGCGTCTGGTCCAGAGAACAGCCTGATGACCGCTGAGACACAGACATGCTGGCTGGCATTTGGAGCAAGACATTGGCATTCTTCTCCAGAGGCAACTGTACGACCATTTCCTTTTCTGTCCAAAAGGTTGTGGCCCCTCGTGCCACCGCTCTCCACTGCACCCCACGCCCCTGCGCAGGGCCACCCTGTCCCATGGGAGCGTTGCAGGCATTCCAGAGCTCTGCCAAAGACACGCCAGCCGCTGCCCCTTCCCTCTCCAATGCTGAGCCGGGCCTGGACGCCAGGGGCTGCTCGGAGCATCTCTGCATCTCTGCGTCTCTTCCGCTCTCCCCTCCTCCTTTCTCCTCCAGGGAAGCTCAGGCTGCTTCTTGTCTGGAGATCCGCCCACTACGCCAGGGCCCTCTGGTCCTGGGCTGAGCTCTGGAAACACACGAGACTCTCTTCTCCATGGTGGAGGGGGGTCTGAGTTGGGCCCTCCTGGCCCGGCTTTGTCATCCTGGGTAAACCGCTTCAATATGCAAAAAAGTATCACCTCGGTGCTGAGAACCAGCCTGGCCTAGTGTAAGAACACGACTGACCCTCTGTCACCTGCGAGCTGCCCAGGGCTGGTGGAACCCTCCAGATCAGTCCAGTCCAGTCACTCCGTCGTGTCCGACTCTTTGCGACCCCATGGACTTCAGCAGGCCAGGCCTCCCTGTCCATCACCAACTCCTAGAGTTTACCCAAACTCACCTCCATTGAGTCAGTGATGCCATCCAACCATCTCCTCCTCTGTCGTCCCCTTCTCCTCCTGTCTTCAGTCTTTCCCAGCATCAGGGTCTTTTCCAATAAGCCAGTTCTTCGTGTCAGGTGGCCAAAGTATGGGAGCTTCAGCTTCAGCATCAGTCCTTCCAGTGAACAGGAACCCACCAGGCTCATACCCAGTTCAGGTGGCCCCCGCCTGCCGCTTCCTTGCATTCACTGCTCCGCCCTCTCCTTCTGTCGATGCCGTGCACACTTGTGTCATGGGCACTACCTGCACAGACAACCACACAGGCATGCGGACGCTGACATCTCTTAGTGGAGCAGCGTTACAAGTAAGAACTGTGCTGATGGCTATTGTCGCTGAACGGCTTTCTGGGCTCCAGCCCTTCACAACAAGGCTTTCCAGGCAGCACAATGGTAAACGTCCGCCTGCCAAGGCAAGAGAAGCAGGAGATGTGGGTTTGATCCCTGGGTTAGAAGGAAGTGTCAACCCCCACCAGTATTCTCATCTGGAAAATCCCATGCACAGAGGAGCCTGGAGGGTTACAGTCCATGGAGTCTCAAAGAATCGGACACAACTTAGTACACACACACACACACACACACACCTTGACAGCAGGCTGGTGGTGAGTTTCACCCACCTGATTGTCCATCTTTTCCTTCAGTTCAGTTCAGTCACTCAGTTGTGTCTGACTCTGCGAGCGCATGAACTGCAGCACGGCAGGCCTCCCTGTCCATCACCAACTCCCAGCATTCACCCAGATTCATGTCCATCGAGTCAGTGATGCCATCCAGCCATCTCATCCTCTGTCGTCCCTTCTCCTCCTGCCCCCAATCCCTCCCAGCATCAGAGTCTTTTCCAGTGAGTCAAGACTTCACATCAGGTGGCCAAAGTATTACACTTTCAGCTTCAGCATCATTCCCTCCAAAGAAATCCCAGGGCTGATCTCCTTCAGAATGGACTGGTTGGATCTCCTTGCAGTCCAAGGGACTCTCAAGAGTCTTCTCCAACACCACAGTTCAAAAGCATCAATTCTTTGGTGCTCAGCCTTCTTCACAGTCCAACTCTCACATCCATACATGACCACTGGAAAAACCATAGCTTTGACTAGATGGACCTTTGTTGGTAAAGTAATGTCTCTGCTTTTGAATATGCTATCTAGGTTGGTCATAACTTTCCTTCCAAGCAGTAAGCGTCTTTTAATTTCATGGCTGCAGTCACCATCTGCAGTGATTTTGGAGCCCCCCCAAATAAAGTCTGACACTGTTTCCACTGTTTCCCTATCTATTTCCCATGAAGTGATGGGACCAGATGCCATGATCTTCATTTCCAAGGCAAACCATTTAATATCATGGTAATCCAAGCCTATGCCCCAACCAGTAACACTAAAGAAGCTGAAGTTGAATGGTTCTATGAAGACCTACAAGACCTTTTAGAACTAACACCCAAAGAAGATGTCATTTTCACTATAGGGGACTGGAATGCAAAAGTAGGAAGTCAAGAAACCTGGAGTAACAGGCAAATTTGGCCTTGGAGTATGGAATGAAGCAGGGCAAAGGCTAATAGAATTTTGCCAAGAGAATGCACTAGTCATAGCAAACACCCTCTTCCAACAACACAAGAGAAGATTCTACACATGGACATCACCAGATGGTCAATACCGAAATCTTTTCCTTAGAGAACACTTATAAGGCTCCAAGGAGCTGAGCTCCCTGGAGAAGGTCACACACGAACTAAGTCACGCAGCCGGAAGGCAGCAAAATGTAGAGCTGGATTGATTGACAGCTTGATGCCTTAACTCTCTGAAATGTATTAGCATCATGTATGCAAAGCTCTAAGGGTGAAATTTCAGCAGAAGCTTCTCTCTGGGTGTGCTTCAATCCTGTCACATAATTAGTGACATTCGAGGCAGGAGTGATCCTTTTGAGGACCAGTACCCCTGCCTCTTACCTGTTCATCCTTGTCAGCCAGAGCAGAAAGACAGTCCTGTATTGGACAGGTCTCATCCTCCATGACTCCACAGACTATGACGGAAGCAGTTTCCAGATACCAGTTAAAGACAGCAGCATAGGAGTTTCAGGACTTTACATTCTGTGCCAAGGATTCAGAACATGACAAAAATACCTCTTTGGGGGAAACAAATGAAATATTTACTGTGCTGGAGCATGAAGGATTTAAGCAACATAAACACATTCTCAAAATTACATAGAAACACATGTTCACATAAAGTGAAACCTGCTCAGCTGTTCTACTCTTTGCGGCCCCGTGGACTGCAGCCTGTCAGGATGCTCTGTCCATGGGGGTCTCCAGGCAAAAATGCTGGAGCGGGTGCACAGCCTACACCGCTCTGTTTCACACCCTTGCTTGTATTCATGTGTCAGAACTGTCCAGCGTGGGCTGTGCCAAGCATGTAGATCAAAGCAGGAACAGTAACCCCTTGGAGGCGCCCAGGGCACAAGTTGCACTTGACACCGAGTCTGTTAACAATTAGTGCCTCTGAGTGGCAAAATTATGGGTGGTACTCACTTTTTAGAAATATGCTCCTTGATTTTCTTAATCTGTTCGGTTGAGCACACGCTACTTTTATAAACAGAAAAGTACAAATTCAGTTTCTCTTTTTAAGGGAACCAAACACATGAGATAAAGCTATGATTTCTTCTGCAGTTTGTACTGGGCCTGTAGAATTCTAGTTGGATGGCATCACCGATTCAATGGACATGAGTGCATAAGCTCTGGGAGTTGCTGATGGACAGGGAAGCCTGGTATGCTGCAGTCCGTGGAGTTGCAAAGAGTTGGACACAACTGAGCAACTGAACTGAACTATAAAATTCTAAACTATATTCATCATGAAAGTCACAAGAATTATTATGATTTTTTAAAAGCACCTGTGCTCACACTTTTAAAAACTACAGTGGGTCTGCGTGTTTACATGTGAATTTCTGGGGTGACCAGACTTTGTATTAACTTTACTTGACATCAAAGATGATGCAGCTTGTTTAGAAGAGTGGATGAGCGCCAGTGCTTTTATTCCGCCCTTCGCAGAATGTTGACCCCTGCTACTGGGACAGAAAGACAACCAGCTAAACTAATAGGCTCTTTCTCTGCTCATCAAGCCTCTCATTAACAATTAATTGGACCAGGAGTTCATAGGCCATTATTGCTGTGTCAATGAGATGCCCACGAGGCTGGGCAGCTGAAACGGAATGACCCACTCGGGTGATAAATAATTTCCAGCAGAGACTCGCCTTACCTCACGGAGGTCACGGTCCTGGCTGCAGCAGGCGGCACCGGCTGCCCCTTGGACAAGAGCAGACGAGTCTCTCTTATCAGACAAGCTAATTTAAGCTCCGAAACCTAAAACATGTGAAACACCATCTCGGGGCAAACAAGAGATGCGGTCGTTGTGTCTAGAGACCGACACGTGCTCCTGAATGTCTCACAACAAAAAAAGGAGTCCAGGGTCTGGCTGGGTTCAGGCCATCCCTGGTGGTGAGCGGGTATTTTGGGCTCCCCAAACCTCCCTGCGTATGTCACCCCCAAGGACACGGGGCCCTCTGACAGCAGAACTGAAATGGATTGAGACGCCTTCCTAGTTTAACCCGTTTATTCACGTCACTTCTGCAGGAAGGAAGCAAATCTCACTTAGGACTGGAGTCTGAGACGTCTGAGTGTCTCAGACACTGTCATTCCACACCAGGTTCATTACAGACTTGAATGGGCCGTGCTGCTCCCAGACGCCTGGGAGGTGACTCAGTTATAAACTAAGACAGAACCAACAATGTGTCAAGTTAACTGAAGCAGGGGAAGATCTGACCATCGGAACGTGCTGCAGGAGAAGAGGAAAGCAGCTGGCGGTCGGTGCTGGGCACCGAGCCTGTCTTCCTTTTCAGAAGCCTCCCAGAAAGTGGGAAGTAGGTTCTTTCAACTTTATTACCTTCTCAAGCAGAGCCTGCCAAAGGGTAGACAATTCCACGAAAACCAACTGAAACGGATCAGTGTGGAACTGAGCTCAGTGTGGGCAATAAGGCAACTCAGGCTCGTGGAATTCCTCACGCAACGGCGGAGTCTGTCACTCTGGCATTTCATCGTGGGTTGCACCTCACAGAATGGCATTTTCTGTCTGAGAGGCTACGGGCCAGCTCGGGATTCCCTTGGAAGGTGATCGCGCCTCTCCCCACGACCACCACCCCATCCTTGAGGATGGGGCCTCGTCTGTTCTCACCAAGAACCAAGAAGATTGGTCCCTTCTTGTCCTTATTCCTCCATCAGCGGAGACCGTGCTCATGACCACATGCCAGCCCCTGTCCCTGGGGAGAGGCTGGGACTTCCGCCCCCCAGGGCCCCAGCTCCCTGTCTTGCCAGGGTTATGCCCAAATGCATGGGGGTTCCAGCTGGAGCTTGGGGGAAACAGGATGAGGCTGCGGGAGGTGGGGGGGAGTCTTGGCCACACCCTAGAGATGACAGAAGGAGCATGCTCCACTTTCTGGAAGCCTGTGAGGGTCATATCTGCTTTCCCAAACCATGGAAAGGGAGGGCTGAGCACACCCATGGCGCCCATCCACTGGTGATGGCCTGACGGCCACAGGCCACGTGTCTCCCGATACCGGATCAGACGGGACCTTGGGTGTACTTGTGGCATGTTTTGGGATGTGATTAGCATTCGCATTGGTGGGCTGAGCAAAACAGACAGTCCCCAGGGTGGGTGGACTCGCCCAGTGCTTGGAGAGTCTGAACAGGGATAAGGCAGAGAAAGGGCAGAGCCCTTCTCCCCACCAGGCTGCTGGGCTGGGCCCTGGATTTCCCCTGCCCTCGGGCCAGGACTCACGCGGTCAGTTCCCCTGGATCTCAGGCCTTCAGACCAGACTGGAGCTGCCCCAGAGGGTCTCCTGAGGCTCCAAGCCATCTCGGTCTTCATCATCATAGGAGCCGGCTCCCTAGAGTAAGCCTACCTGTCCATCTGTGTTTCTATCCGTTATCTACCATCTGCAACACAGGGGACTCAGGTTCATTCCTGGGTCAGCAAGATCCCCTGGAGAAGGGAAGGGCTACCCACTCCAGTATCCTTGCCTGGAGAAGCCCCTGGACAGAGGAGCCTGGTGGGCTGCAGTCCATGGGGTCACAGAGAGGCGGACGTGACTTACTGACTTAGGTAGGCACATCTATCAATGTGCCTGTCTATCTGCCCACCTACCTACCCACCCACCCATCATCCGTGTCTGTATCTCCTGTCCGTGCCGCTTCTTTGCAGCCCTGACCGATGCCCCTGTCTTTGCCCTTGCCCACACCCCAGCCCCATGATTCTGTGTCCTCTGGAAGGACATCTGTCCCCTTCACTTGTGTCAAGATGGAGTGGAAGCCGCAAAACCTATATTTGTGAATGGAAGTCACTTTCAGCAGAGGGAAGTCACGGGGCCTGTGCTCAGGCAAGAGGGGCGCTCTCTGATCAGGCGAGCTGGATGAGCCGTAACGCTGCCGGGAAGGTGAGTCGAGAGTGCAGCCTCGCTCTGCAGCTCTGCGGAAGCAAAGGCTGGGGGCTCTCGCTGCCGTGCTGCGTCCAGGAACTCGGCGCGTGACGCTTGCGGGCTCAGGGCACATAAAGGCGGCGATGCCCTTGAGGCCTCAGGGTCAGCTCAGCCCGACGCCTCGGCTGGTGCCTGCTCCTCCGCCCCCTTGGCAGCACCCCACCACGTGGAGACCAGAGTCGCTCAGGACAGCCGCGAGCTTCGGGAGGAGCCTGGGCACGTCGGCATCGAGCGCCAGGACTCCTGAGGGTGTGAAAAGAGCCGAAGCGGGAAGGCGTGAGCGAGGCACCAGCCTGTGAGAAATTTCCTTTACGTGAAGACAGAGGAGGAAACGGCAGCCCACAGCGGTGCCCTTGCCCAGGGAATCCCACAGGCGGCGGAGCCCGGTAGGCTGCAGTCCACGGGTCGCAAAGAGGCGGACACGGCTGAGCGACGCCACTCATGTTAAGATGAGAGCAAGAGCCGGCAGCGGAGCTGAAACCCTCGCGGAAGACGAGGCAGGGCTGGGGGCAGGTCCCCACACCCCACACCCGACCCCACCAGGATGCGGTCGGGGCTGCCATCTCCTGACGGGGAGGGAAAGGAAAAGGACCGCAGAGGGGCGGCTGACGCGGAGACGGACACTGCGGAGCTCCCTGTGCAGGCCCAGCCCGACCAGCTCCTCACACAGGGCAGAGGCTTCTCTAAACAGACCTTGGGTATCTCCCGCTTCCCTGGATACAGGCTGAAAACACGCTGGGCTTCACAGGTGCTAAAAACACGAGCCTCTGTGTTAGTACCGACAGACCCACTGGGGCAGCTGGAATCCAGCTGACATGCCTACGGTCACACCCGTGATGCCCCCTTACAGAGGAGGGCACCACTGACGGGCACCCACGTCAGCCCGCCTCTCCAGCGCTGACCCGCTGGGGCCACACGGAGCCCCGGTCAGCTCCCAGCACAAGCACGGCCTTCCTGTTACCACGTGCAGGGCACACAAGACTTCTCGGGCCGGAGAGTTTCCTGAGGTTACACGTTTCTCCTGGGCTTGTCATTGCTTTGTTTTTTCCCCCCACTATTTTAAGTGAGAAGGCAAATAAGGAAGTTTTCAATAACTAAAAACACCTTGGAAGCGTTTATTTTACTTCCTCATCTGGCGTATGGAAGGGGGATTCCAGGAAAGAGGGCCTCGTTGTGTGCCTATCTCCTCTACGGGGGCTTCCCTCGTGGCTCAGCTGGTAAAGAATCTGCCCGCAGCACGGGAGACCTGAGTCCACTCCCTGGGTTGGGGAGGATCCCCTGGGGAAGAGGAAGGCTACCCACTCCAGATTCTGCCTGGAGAATCCCGCGGGCTGTATGTGGTCCATGGGGCTGCGGAGACTCGGGCACGCCTGAGCGACTTTCACGCCACTCCTTCTTTGCCGAGACTGCACTTCGGCGCTTCTGGGTGAGGCCTCACTGTGCTTCCGGCGTTAAGACGTGAGCGCGCATTTCAGTCGTGCCAGCAGTGCCCCTCGCATTCCGGCATCCGCTTGGTTCTGAGCACAGCTAAGAGCACTCCAGGGAGCGGGGCTGGGGGCCGCTGTCCCGCAGTCTCCCCTCACTGGGCCTGAACCCCCTTAAGCACATGCACCTGACCCGTCACTTTGGGGAGCCCCTGTGAGCATCAGCATCCCACCCATCCAAGCATGTCCCCACACTGCTGTCAGCGACAACACCGCCACCATCTGTACCTTCAGCACCAGCCCTGCTGAGCTCTGCACCTTGGGAAATAAATGGATTCCAGGTCCCTTTGCAAGTAGACAGATGTGTCCCTTAGGGGGAGATTAAAAAACAAGCAGCAGCTCCAAGAGGCTGATGGGGACTGACCTTCACTCTCCTCTGGCTTCCGCTAATCTCTTCATAAACACTTAAACATGTGGATGCAGACCATAGACTCCAAGTCCCAGGCTGTCCAGAAGTTTGCATTCATCCCAGCCCCGCCGAGGGGGCAGAGCCCAAGCCCCCTGGTGAGGGAGGGTGGTTACAAGCCAAAGAGACAGTGCTGGGCAGACTTAGTCTCGGGACTGGGCGCCAGGACACTGCATGGGCTGCCTGACCCCCACGCCCAGCGAGGGGAACGCAGGGTGGGGAGATCCCCAGGGCCCAGCCCCACTGGGCAGACAGAACCTAGCACCAAGACCTCACAAAAGGCTGCCTGTAGCTCACGGAGCCTCTGATGATGCCGGTGTCAGAGGAGGAGGAGACAGACCTCATGCCTCCCCCTCCCACCTCTGGTCTCCCACCAGCATCTGTGTGCCCCTGTGTCTGCTGCAATCATGCTGGGCCAGCAACCAGAGGCAGGGGCCTTCAGGGGCAGCCAGCGGCGGGGGGCGGGCCACGGACAGCCCCAGGCCCAGCTCAGCCAGACGGTATTTGGCCCAAGTGTGCATTGTGGTGAAGCCCTGCAGAGCCCACCAAGGGTCAGGCTGAGTGGGGGGCTCAGCTCCTGCCGGGGGTCTCTCTGATCGGTGTCCTGGGATCCTCCTCTCCATTCAAAGAAAATGCTAGGAGGCTGGGAGCACTGGCTGTGATAACTCACCCTGGGCATTACTTCCCTCCAACAGAACTTAACTATGGTCCATCCTGGTGACCTCCAGCCATCAAAAAGTGTCTAACCACGTTCGAGTAGTTCTGAGAGTTCACTTCAGCAAACGTTCACCACGCGCTGACCATGAGCTGAGATGAGAGAGAGGTGTGGGGGCTGTGGGCTTGGCCTGCGGTTCACTGCCAGCCAGGGCGCCCATGACCACAAGCAGAAAGAGGCGCCAGCTGCGTGCGCCGGCTCCAACACTGGCACAGAGACTTCCAGACCCAAGGACGTTCTCAAGCCCCTGCGCCAGCTAACACGGCGGCTGGGGTGAGGATGGGTGGGGGGCTTTGCTGGGCACCCGGGTCCAGGCTGGACTGAGCTGGGGATGGAAGGAAGCAGGGAGAGAAGGAGGATGAACCAACCAGTGGCCCAGCAGCCAGCCACGAGCTGGGCTGGACCTGCAGGTATCGTGAAGCTCAGTGTGACTCAGGACCACATAGCTTTATAACAAATATTAGATCCTCGACATGGAGGACGGGCGAGCTGATGAATGAGTATGCCAGACTGAGGGGCAACGGCATCCGACTCCGGCCAGTGATGCCCCGCCCTGGGGATGCTCCACCCCAGTGCCTGATTCATGAAAGCCTTCCTGTTCAGTCGCTCAGTCATGTCCAACTCTTTGCGACCCCATGGACTGCAGCACGCCAGGCCTTCCTGTCCATCACCATCTCCCAGAGTCTGTTCAAACTCATGTCCATTGAGTCGGTGATGCCATCCAACTGTCTCATCCTCTGTCGTCCCCTTCTCCTCCCGCCTTCAATCTTTCCCACCATCAGGGTCTTTTCCAGTGAGTCAGTTCTTTGCATAACATGGCCAAAGGATTGGAATTCTAGCTTCACCATCAGTTCTTCCAGTGAATACTCAGGACATTAGGATTCCTCAGGATTTGCTTTAAGATGGACTGGTTAGATCTCCTTGTAGTCCAAGGGACTCTCAAGAGTCTTCTCCAATACAACAGTTCAAAAACATCATTTCTTCAGCACTCAGCCTTCTTCACAGTCTAACTCTCACATCCATACATGACTACTGGAAAAACCACAGCCTTGACTAGACGGAACTTAGTCAGCAAACTAATGTCTCTGCTTTTGAATATACTATCTAGGTTGGTCATAAGTTTTCTTCCAAGGAGTAAGCGTCTTTTAATTTCATGGCTACAGTCACCATCTGCAGAGATTTTGGAGCCCCAAAAAATAAAGTCTGACACTGTTTGCACTGTTTCCCCATCTATTTCCCATGAAGTGATGGGACCAGATGCCATGATCTTCGTTTTCTGAATGTTGAGCTTTAAGCCAACTTTTTCACTCTCCTCTTTCACTTTCATCAAGAGGCTTTTTAGCTCCTCTTCTCTTTCTGCCATAAGGGTGGTGTCATCTGCATATCTGAGGTTATTGATATTTCTCCCAGCAATCTTGATTCCAGCTTGTGTTTCTTCCAGCCCAGTGTTTCTCATGATGTACTCTGCATATTAGTTAAATAAGCAGGGTGACAATATACAGCCTTGACGTACTCCTTTTTCTATTTGGAACCAGTCTGTTGTTTCATGTCCGGTTCTAACTGTTGCTTCCTGACCTGCATACAGACATCTCAAGAGGCAAGTCAGGTGGTCTCGTATTCCCATCTCTTTCAGAATTTTCCACAGTTTATTGTGATCCACAAAGTCAAAGGCTTTGGCACAGTCAATAAAGCAGAAATAGATGTTTTTCTGGAATTCTCTTGCTTTTTCCATGATCCAGCAAATGTTGGCAATTTGATCTCTGGTTCCTCTGCCTTTTCAAAAACCAGCTTGAACATCTGCAAGTTCACAGTTCACATGCTGCTGCAGCCTGGCTTGCAGAATTTTGAGCATTACTTTACTAGCATGTGAGATGAGTGCAATTGTGCGGTAGTTTGAGCATTCTTTGGCATGGCCTTTCTTTGGGTTTGGAATGAAAATGGACCTTTTCCAGTCCTGTGGTCACTGCTGAGTTTCCAAATTTGCTGGCATACTGAGTGCAGCACTTTCACAGCATCATCTTTCAGGATTTGAAACAGCTCCACTGGAATTCCATCACCTCCACTAACTTTGTTCATAGTGATGCTTTCTAAGGCCCATTGGACTTCACATTCCAGAATGTCTGGCTCTAGGTGAGTAATCACACTATCATAATTATCTGGGTCTTAAAAATCTTTTTTGTAGAGTTCTTCTGTGTATTCTTGCTACCTCTTCTTAATATCTTCTGCTTCTGTTAGGTCCAGACCATTTCCGTCCTTTATCGAGTCCATCTTTGCGTGAAATATTCCCTTGGCATCTCTAGTCTTTCACATTCTGTTGTTTTCCTCTATTTCTTTTCACTGATAGCTGAGGAAGGCTTTCTTATCTCTTCTTGCTATTCTTTGGAACTCTTCATTCAGATGCTTATATCTTTCCTTTTCTCCTTTGCTTTTCACTTCTCTTCTTTTCACAGCTATTTTTAAGGCCTCCCCAGACAGCCATTTTGCTTTTTTGCATTTCTGTTCCATGGGGATGGTCTTGATCCCTGTCTCCTGTACAATGTCATGAACCTCAGTCCATAGTTCATCAGGCACTCTATTGATCAGATCTAGGCCCTTAAATCTATTTCTCACTTCTACTGTATAATCATAAGGGATTTGATTTAGGTCCTACCTGAATGGTCTAGCAGTTTTCCCTGCTTTCTTCAATTTAAGTCTGAATTTGGTAATAAGGAGTTCATGATCTGAGGCACAGTCAGCTCCTGGTCTTGTTTTCGCTGACTCTATAGAGCTTCTCCATCTTTGGCTGCAAAGAATATAATCAGTCTGATTTCGGTGTTGACCATCTGGTGATGTCCATGTGTAGAGTCTTCTCTTGTGTTATTGGAAAAGGATGTTTGCTATGATCTGTGCATTTTCTTGGCAGAACTCTATTAGTCTTTGCCCTGCTTCATTCCATATTCCAAGGCCAAATTTGCCTGTTACTCCAGGTGTTTCTTGACTTCCTACTTTTTCATTCCAGTCCCTATAATGAAAAGGACATCTTTTGGCGGTGTTAGTTCTAAAAGGTCTTGTAGGTCTTCATAATAGAACTGTTCAACTTTAGCTTCTTCAGCGTTACTGGTTGGGGCATAGACTTGGATAACTGTGATATTGAATGGTTTGCCTTGGAGACTAACAGAGATCATTCTGTCGCTTTTGAGACTGCATCCAAGTACTGCATTTCAGACTCTTTTGTTGACCATGATGGCTACTCCATTTCTTCTTAGGGATTCTTGCCTGCAGTAGTAGATATAATGGTCATCTGAGTTAAATTCAACCATTCCGGTCTATTTTAGTTCACTGATTCCTTGAATGTCAGCAGTCATTCTTGCTGTCTCTTGTTTGACCACTTCCAATTTGCCTTGATTCATGGACCTGACATTCCAGGTTCTTATGCAATATTGCTCTTTACAGCATCGGGCCTTGCTTCTATCACCAGTCACATCCACAGCTGGGTAGTGGTTTTGCTTTGGCTCCATCCCTTCATTCTTTCTGGAGTTATTTCTCCACTGATCTCCAGTAGCATATTGGGTACCTACTGACCTGGGGAGTTCCTCCTTTGGTATCCTATCATTTTGCCTTTTCATACTCTTCATGGGGTTCTCAAGGCAAGAATACTGAAGTGGCTTGCCATTTCCTTTTCCAGTGGACTACGTTCTGGCAGACCTCTCCACCATGACCCGCCCGTCTTGAGTGGCCCCACAGGGCATGGCTTAGTTTCACTGAGTTAGACAAGGCTGTGGTCCTAGTGTGATTAGATTGACTAGTTTTCTGTGAGTATGGTTTCAGTGTGTCTGCACTCTGATGCTCTCTTGCAACACCTACCGTCTTACTTGGGTTTCTCTTATCTTGGACGTGGAGTATCTCTTCACAGCTGCTTCAGGAAAGCACAGCCGCTGCTCCTTACCTTGGATGAGGGCTATCTCCTCATCACTGCCCCTCCTGACCTTGAACGTGGAATAGCTCCTCTAGCCCCTCCTGCGCCCATGTAGCCACCGCTCTTTGGATATGTGGTGGTTCCTCCTGGCTGCTGCCCCTGGCCTCAGGCGGGGGTATCTCCTCTCAGCTGCTCCTGCGTTGTTGCAGCCTGGCACTCTTGGCCGCTGCCCCTGATCTCGGATGTGGGGCAGCTCCTCTCAGCCATTCCTGTGCCGCCGTAGCCTGGCACTCTCAGCTGCTGCCCCTGACCTCGGGCGTGGCGTAGCTCCTCTTGGCTGCCATCCCTCAGGCTTGGGGTCCTCACGGCTTCTGCCCCTGACCTTGGACATGGGGTAGCTCCTCTCGGCCACGCTATGTGCACCGGTCGCAGGCGCCCCCATTAGAGGAAGCAAAGTAAGGCTCAAAAGACAAGACCAGTGCAGGAACTGTCACCCTGAGAGGGAGGGGCCCCAGCTCGCCGAATGGCAGAACTGAGAGGAGAGGGAGGGACTTCCCTTAAGAAGCTGACACAGAAGCTGAAGCAGGCCTGTGGTCCTGCATGCGTTGCCTGTGTCTGAACCTGCTGCTGCCTGGGGGCCTGGGGCCCAAGGTGGGAGGTGGGGATGGTGATGGGGCGGGGGCACAGGGTGGGCCTGCAGGTCTGAGGGGAGGCCCTCCCAGGAGGCAGACGCCTGGGCCCCTGGCACAGTCCCGCCGCAGCCCTGCAGCGTCCAGGTGAGCGGGGCCCCTTCACAGGCAGGCACACGGCCCTGCACCCGTCTCCTCTGGGGACTTCACTGTGTGTGAAATACTCCTGGGTCTGCCTCCAGCCACGAGACCTTCTCTGAGGCCTGTGACCTGTGACCCCCTCCTCCAGACGTCCTGGGATATCAGCACAGCCTCGGCCCGAGCTTCCTTCTCCCTCTCTGACCAGCTTCCGATGTGTTCTTTTCAGGAAGAAACGCCCACTCTTAGCTGCTTGAGGAGAAACATGAATTTTTCCCCTTCCCCACCCCCAGGCACCAGTCGCTCAGTCATATCCAACATGCTGCGACCCCGTGTGCTGCAGCCTGGCAGGCTCCTCTGCCCGTGGAACTCTCCTGGCAAGCACGCTGGGGTGGGCTGCCATTTCTTCACCCCCAAGGCACCGCCAGGCCCTGGGGTGTCTTCACCCTCAGCTTCTGCTTCCTCCTGCCCAGACCCCCACCATGCACCATGCCATCCTCCCAGCCTCCAGGGAGCCTTTCCCAAGAAACACACCCGAGGGGTCCTCGGTCCACCATCCAGGCCCCAGCTCTTCAGCAGGGCACACAGGTCCACACGGGCCCCTGGGCCAAAGCCTGCAGGGACCACAAATCACACAGGAAGGAGGGGGAGTGAAAACACCAGCTGGGAAAGCACACGTGCCCAGTGCCCACTGCAGCTGCTTATAGCAGCCGAGACATGGCGGCACCCAGCACCCAGCAGCAGACAAGTGGGTAAAGGAGATGTGCCCACGCATGCAGTGGAACATCACTCGGCCAGAAAAAGAACGAAATGCTGCCGAGAGCGGCACTGTGGGTGGCCCCACAGGAAACTGCTTAGCAAAATAGCCAAGAGAAAGACACATGCTGTATGAGGTCACTCACAGGTGGAACCCCAAAAAATAAGAGAAACAGAAGCCTATGTTTCTTCAACACAAAAACAGACTAACAGACATGGAAACCAAACTAGTGATAATCAGAGGGCAGAATAAATGGGGGAGGGATTATGATTCAGGGTGTAAGTTATGAGACACGGGCCGCCTCGTATAGAGCAGAGTATGAGACACAGGCCGCCACGTATAGAGCAGAGAATGAGACACGGGCCGCCACACATAGAACAGGGTACGAGACACAGGCCGCCACGTATAAAGCGGAGTACGAGACATGGGCTGCCATGTATAGAGCAAGTTATGAGATACAAGCCACCATGTATAAAATAGATAAGCAACAGGGAGGATAAATAAAAAGGCCACACGGTACAGCACAGGAAATTGTAATCATTATCTTATATTAACTTTAATGGGGAAGGAAACGGCAGCCCGCTGCAGTATTCTTGCCTGGAGAATCCCACGGACAGAGGAGCCTGGCAGGCCAGGGTCCATAGGGTCGCAGAGACACGACTGACGCGGTTAAGCCGTACATGCACGATGGAGGATGCTCTGTAGAGATGCTGAATCGCTACGCTGCACACCTGAAACCAAGAGACACCTCAACAGAAAAGGGAAAAGGTTCCTAGCTAGTGAATCGAATCCAGTAGTTTATAAAAAAGGTCATGTATTATGACCAAGTGGGACACACCCCAGGAAGGCAAAATTGGTTCAATGCGGAAAATTAATGTATTTAACCATATTTATCTGAAGGAATCATACAATCATAGCAACAGATACAGGGTAAAAAAATGTGACAAAATTTGAACCCCATTCATGACAAAAATGCTCAGCAAAGTAGGGATAGAAATACGGGGGTGGGGAAGCACGTACATATACATTTCTTCTTTCTAAAGAAGAAAGATGCCTTCAGTTACAGATGAGAAAATGAGGTGCCGTCTACAAAATGAGCCACTGCAACCAAGCAGGACCCCTGTCTCCCAGATGGCCCTGGACACAAGGGACCAGCAGAGGAGTGCGGTGCGGCTGTCCCTCCAACCCCATCTCCTGCCGCCTAGGACCCCGGTCCCATTTCACCTGGAGGCCTTTCGCTTGCCGTTCCTCCTGCCGAGGACCCCTCACCACCCCCTGTCCCCGGGGCTTTCTCTTCAACACTCAAGGCTCAGCTAAGAGGCACCTCCCCAGGGTCGTCCTAGTCAACACCGATGGCACAGGCTTCACCCTACCTCTGTCTTTTCCAATTCCCTGCTTTTCTTTTTAGACATCTATCACCCTGAAGGGGATTTAAGCCTCCAGTTACGTAATCAACAAGCCCAGGGAATGTAAAATACAACATAAGCGATATGGCCAATAATATCATTAATAGCTTTGTGGGGGACAGATGGTCAGTAGACTTACAGAGGGGTCATTTCATAACACATGCCGATCGATGTCAATTCACCACGTAGTGACCTGGAATTAACACTACACTGGACATCACTGGACATCAGAGGAAATAAATAAATACATTTTTTACCCTGATTATCACGATCTGAAATTATTCAAATGACTGGCTTACATATGGATAGTCCCGTAAAGAGTGTGAGCCCAGGGTGGGAGGGGGCAGTGACAGGGACTTGACCCACTTTTGGTTCCTGTCTTGTCTCCAGGATGTATAAGCATCCTTGGCACAGTGGCTTTCTGTAAGTAGTTGCTGAATGAATAATAAATGTCTGCAGATGTTATGACCTTCAAAGTCACTAAAATTTTAAAACTTGGCTTTGTCAAAGACATTTTTAGGAAAAATGAAAAGTAAAAAACTTCAGATTTGGAGAAAATATTTATAAAATGTATACCATATTTTTGAAAGCTCTTGCTCCCTGGAAAAGAAAGAACTTTTACAACTCAATATTAAGAGAATCCAATAAAAAACAAAGTCAGAAAATACAAGAAATATTAAACAAAAGAGTTAAACTGGATAATAAGCCAAAAAAAAAAAAAAAGCCCAACCTCACTAGTCTTCAGAGAAATGAAAACTAAAATCAGTTTTTGAAGGTCAAAAACTAAAAAGTCTATCAACACCAAATGTTGGTGACAACATGGATTGATAGAAACTTTGATCCACTGCAGGTGGGGATTTATGAGGGGGCAGGCACTTTGGGAACCAGACTGACAGATTCGTACAAAGTTACACAGGCACACTCACCATGTGAGCCAGGAACGCCAGTCCTGAGATGTCACTAAGGGAAATCAAATGTGGCCACACGGAGCCGTGGACACGGATCCTGGACGTCAGCAGCAGCTTTATTCTCAGTACCCACAGACTGGAAGAATCCACACGTCCCTCCTCCGGCGAATGCGAAGACAGAGCATGACATGTACACACCCATACAATGGGCTGAGGCTTGGCCATCCCACGGGGTAAACCAGCAACAACGCTGCCACGTGGTGAAGCAACACGCGGGTGGTGTGAAGGAGTCCAGCACGAGAGGACGGTGGGCTGCATGCACAATTCCAGAAGGAGCAAGCGTGGAGAGACACAAGCAGGTCAGGGGTGCCCAGGGCAGGGGAGTGACCAGCTGGAGAAGGGCACACGGTGACCTGGGGGCTGGAAGGAATGCTGCCCTCTTCCCAGTGGTGCTGACCACAGGGTCACGTACGTGTGCCAAAATCCACCACATGGTACCCCCAGGGTGGATGAATGTCATCGTACAAACACCAGACCTTGGCAGACAGGACCGGCCGAAGTCCCCCTTGCAGTCATCTGGAGAAGGAGTTAGAGGGATGCTTCCAGGATGGAGACCCAGGAGACTGTCGTGTGATTCCAGGAGAGCCGTGCTGGAGACGACCGGTGGGTGGATATATGGTGGTGACGCAGACCTCAAAGTCTTTTGTCCCTTTAAGAAATGGTGCTTGGGGCTTTCCTGGTGCTTCAGCAGGGCCGGGGTTTGATCCCAGGTCGGGGAACTGGAGTTCGCGTGCCACAGCAAAAAGATCCTGCACATGGCAACGAAGATCCTCAACACAGACCCAGTGCAGCCAAATAAAGTACAGCCAGAAAAAGAAAGAAATGATGCTACAGGGGAAAAGGCACCGAATAACCAGAGTGTCTGATAATAACAAAGGTCCTGCGTTGAAAATATATACTGCGTGTTGAATTGAAATTCCCCCAAATCCCCCCAGTGTCACTTTTTTGCCTTCCCTGAGAGAAGTGAAGCCAGTTTCTTGGTGCACTTCCTACCGGCAGGTCTCTGCCGCTGCAGAGCCAGGCAGAACCCTGAGCTAGCCTGGCCACCGCTTCCCTGTCCTTGCCAGGGGGAGCCGCCCCCGGGGCCCAGCTGCATGTGGGCTGGGGGAGCAGCCCATCGACCTTGAGAGAAAGGTCAGCCCCCTCCCCAGCTCCGGTCTGTGCAGTCAGCTGTCCCCCAAATCCTGGCTACACCTTCCCCAGGACACTTCAGGAGAAAGTGAGGCCCAGTGATGTCCAGATTGTTCAAAATTACTTTCCCCTACGAGGTAACCCTTCAAAGGTAGAACGCACAGTTTTGTCTGCAAGCTTTCTGGCTGTGAGATCCAAGAGACAAATTAACCCGGCTCTTCAACTAACCTTCTGAAGAATGGGCGGCAGGCAGCGGAGAACCCAGGCAGGTGCGGAGAGTCGTCACGCCCTCCCAGCATCCAAATGCCATCTACTTTATCTCCAAGACTGTGGATGCTTTGCAATAGATTTTTTATGCACACAGGTCAATGACTTTTATCTCTTTTTGCAACACTAAGCATTTATTTTGCTCCCGTGTGATGAGTTAGTCCAAATAGTCGGTAGATTCCAGGGGAAAAGATATTTTATGAGTTAATAATTCTCACCAAATTATTTGGCTTGTAACTGATTTGCATATTTTTACAGGCTACTGAGCCACTGAATCAGAGAGAGAGACTTGAAGCACGCATGCACTTCTGGAAAGTCTGAAATGAGCCCAACACTTTACCAAGGCTGAAGGCTTCACCACTGCAAATATTTCAGCATCGCCTTTCCTTGGGAACTTCACCTGGCTGAAAATGCACACATCAATTACCACCGAAATAATCTGGAAAGAGAAATATTAGCCAACATATATAGCAGCTTGGAGATAGTCTCAGCTGCACTCTACACTGCTCAGTCTTCTTAAATCAGAATAACCACCATGCAGAAAAGAATTTAGCAATAAAACATCAAAGAAAATGTAATGAGAGTTTGGTGATGCAAAAAATTGTCTCTTTTTCTTATTTAGGTCCTTTACCTAGAGGAATAACTTAGAATCTCTGTCACATTCTGCTACTAATGGGATAATAAAATTGAACGTGTCTCACTTCACTTTAGGGCTTCCCTTGTAGTTTAGCTGGTAAAGAATCTGCCTGCAGAGCAGGTTCGATTCCTGGGTTGGGAAGATCCCCTGGAGAAGGAAATAGCAACCTACTCCAGTATTCTTGCCTGGAGAATCCCATGGACAGAAGAGCCTGGAGGGCGACAGTTCACGGGGTCTCAAGAGTCGGACACGACTTAGTGACTCAGCCACTTCACTTTGCCCCTTTCCCTGCTGCTCTGGGCCGAGTTGTTCCCCAGTTCCTACCTCCAGTACCTTAGAAAGTGACCGAATTTGGCGATGGGGGCCTTCGGGGAAGTGATTTGGTTAAAGCTGGCTCATGGAGGGTGGGCCTTGATCCAGTTGACTGGTGTCCTTACAAGAAGAGGTCAGGACACACACACACAGAGGGACGACCACGTGAGGACACGGGGGAGAAAGGCCACCTGCACGGCAACGTGGTGCCAAAGGGCGACTGCAGCCCCGCAGCCTGGGCCTGGAAGCAGCACCTGCCACCGCACCTCCTGTGAGTGCTGGCGGCCCCGGCTCCGCCTCCAGGGAGCTCTGGCTTCCTTGGGAATCCCTGGTCTGGACTCCAGTCTCCTCTGTTTCTCTGCCCTGTGTGGGCTCCGCAGGCCTGCAGGCATAGCCCGGAGCCGCCCTGGGGGACATCCCATTTGCCTCCGTTTCTGTGGCCTGGGCCCAGCATTCCCACTGCAAGGAGTCTCTGCTTCATGCCCCAAGCCCCCCATATCTGTCAACATTCCTTAGATGGACGTGAGGAGTAGAAATTCACATCTAGAATTCTGGAAGGGTCTCCACTAGCGTTACAGTCAGGCCACCTCCGGGCCGACCTCTGCTGACAAGGACAGTCTGAACAACCCCACCCCGGAGGCACACTGCCCCAGACCTGGCCGATGCTCCGGACGCCTGTGCTCACCTACAGACGCAACACGCGGCCGCGGGCGCCGGCGTGGGCTGCTCCTGCTTCATCAGGCCCCAGGTCACCAGGCTCACCTCTCTCCCGGAGGCTTGGAGACCCGCAGGTGGGTGAACGGAGGCTCCCAGGCTGACAAAGTCTAAACAAGAACGTGGATTCTGAGGTTCCCACTGAATTCCCTTCTCACAGACCTGCCTGCTTCACCAGGACGTACGCTCGAGGGCTTGAGTTCTGAACCCATCTCCCTGGTGCCTCAAGTCCAGCCGGCCTGAGCTGGGGCTCTGCGAGCTGCCGGCTTATTCCTGGGCTCAGAAAACCCACAGACCAGCGAGGTAGAGAAGGAAACGAAGTCCTGCAGAGTACGCTGGGAAGCATCGCGTCATATATGTGAGTACAAGACTGATACACGTGTGCCTGCATGACTACATATGACTTAATATCACATACTCGCACTCACCAGACCTTGGAAACGCGGGGGGGCCGGAAGACAATTCCCAGCAGACAGCTGCGAAGAGAGGCCCTCCAGGAGCCCGAGCTTTGGAGGGTGCCGCTCCGGAACGCCTGGAGGCGGAGGCGCGTTCCTGGAGTGCCACGGGGGCATCAGGGGCCCCCCGGGGTTGGGGGTGGGGAGTCCACGTCGTGGGGCTCACGG
>SJYG01000068.1:2527508-2622759 GCA_006410535.1 Litocranius walleri
CCCGGGTGTTCAGGGGCGTCCCCAGCCTCCTGGAGTATTTGGGCGCCGAGGGCATTCGTAGTGCAGCGGCCTAGCTTAAACAGTGGCTGCCGTGCGTCCGAGCCTCTCCCGGGCAGAGGGCTTGCTGTCCCGGGGTGGGGGTCAGCTGGGCATCACGGCGGAGCTCCTGTCTCCTTCCGCGGAACCCACATAGCCCCCTGCCCCGCGCCCCGACCCCGGGTCTGTGCCTGGTGTTGGGGTCTAGTCGCCCCTGAGAGATCCACGGCTCAGCTGTTTATTTTCTGTCATTCCGGATGAATCTTAGGGTCCGTGAGAGCTGCAATTCTCTGTCCCCGCAGCTGCCACGGGGCTGGACTGTGGGCCATCAACGAGTATGTAAATCAGTGAACAAGGAGAACACAAATATATGTGAACCAAAGTTGGTATTCCGTTAGCAAAAGCACGATGTGTAAGTCGCTCAGTTGTGTCCGACTCTTTGTGACACTGTGGATTCCTCTGTCCATGGGATGCTCCAGGCAAGAACACTGGAGTGGGTTGCCCTTGGAAGACCCCATCCGAGGGATCTGCCCGACCAGGGATTGAACCCGTTTCTCACACGTGCTGCACTGCCAGGCGCGTTCTGTACTGCTAGGGCCACCTGGGACACCCCTGTTATAAAGAGAAGCAAATACATATGTAATATAGATGAGGAAAATGTAAAGGACTGTTTTAATAATTTTTAATGAAAAATATTTCCTTAGCAAAATATTAAACCCAAGAAATAAGAAATGGACATACCCGGTTTTTAAGATTAAAAAAAAGGCAAGACTTCTAAATAAGAGACACATCATAACTAAAATTAAACATTCAGAAGAAAACAATACGTGTAACAAACAAAACAAGTGATAATCACGGTACCTGAGGAGTTAGAACAAGTCAGTTATAAAAGGCGAGTGATCCAGGCAGCAGGGATGTGAACAAAGAAATTCACAGGAGTGGAAATGAGATTAACTCATAAACCTAACACGAGGCGCTCAGCTTCACCAGGTATCAGGAAAAAGTAAATTGATTATATGTCTATATTCTTCCATACCCTTCAGATTGGCATTTTTAAACTGTATAATGGCAAGTGTTGGCAAGATTGCAGAGAAATGAGCTTTTTTGCACAATTTCAGTGAAAAAACAGAAAGGGTGAAGACGTTTCAGAATGTACTTTTAACAGTATTGGCTTTCAGAAGCTCTGTCTTTTGCCCCAGCAGCGGCATCATGAGGAATCTGGTATGTGTGGGATACAAACAGATCAGAGGTGACGGAGCCCCTGGCAGCGTCCTGAGGTGCCAGGGGGCAGGGGGCAGGGACAGTTATGTTCCTAACAGGAAAGCATCGTGCACGGTGTCCTCTGTGGCATCAGAGACACCAACTGCCTTTGATCACACACCTGTCCCAGAACAAACAGGCGTGTGAAGAACAGGGCAGGTTCTTCAATTACATGAGTAGCCGGGGGGCGGAGGGGGGGCAGCAAGAAGCGATGTTAGAGGCAGCAGAGTAGGCAGAGCTTGGCCGGAGCTGCTCGGGACCTGCTGCCCTGCAAGGGCGTGGCCTGCAGCCCCCTCTCCTCCTGTCTCCCCGGAGGTGAGCTCTGTGTTCACCCCAGGAACGAGGCGGTGATGGCAACTTCAGCTCTAAATTCTCAAGTTCTCCCACGTTGCCAGTCTCCTGGCCGCCTGATGGTCTCCTTGCCCTCTCTGACGCCCTGCCTGCCCCCAGCAGAAGCCCCCTTGTAAGGCTTGTCCAGCCTGTCTGCTATTGGGTGAATGCCCAGCCTTCACCCTGAGCTGCAGGCCTCTGATCACCGGGCTCCTAGCTGCACCCAGTCCCATCTGGGCTCTCCCTGTCTCTGCAGGAACACTAGCTGTCCTGCTATTGCTCAGTCACATGCTCTCCTTATGACCTCGGGGCCTTTGCACCAGCTGTCCCCTCTGCCTGGAACCTTGTTCCTTCCCCATCACGTTAAGTCTCCTTCCAGGAAGATTTTTCCAAGAACAGACTAGGTCTAGTAATCCTGTCTAATGCTTTCAAAACACTCCTCTTTCTTTTTTATGGAAAGTTGAAAGTGAAAGGCGCTCAGTCGTGTCCGACTCTTTGCGACCCACTGGACTATACAGTCCATGGAATTCTCCAGGCCAGAATACTGGAGTGGGTAGACTTTCCCCTTTTCAGGGGATCTTCCCAACCCAGGAATCAAACCCAGGTCTCCCGCATTGTGGGAGGATTCTTTACCAGCTTAGCCACAGGGGAAGCCCAACAACACTGGAGTGGGGGAGCCTGAAGTTATCATACTAGTGATTCAATAACTGCTTTCTATCGGCCCTAAAATACCTGTGTCTCAGCTGGAGTGTCAGCTCTGCTGGGTCTCTGCTGTCCCCGGCAACTTACTGGACACTCACCAATGGCATGCCGGGTGAATGAACGAATGAGCCCTCTCTGGAATTTAGGGGTGCCCACAGTCGTCTGATGGCCGTATCTCAGGGTGGTCCCATTCTGGACCCCAGGACCCCCATGATGGCTTGCCTGAGCTGCAGACACCCCAGCCACGTCCATCAGTGTTCCTCTGAGCTTCAAAGGCCAGCTCGCCACTGAGGTGTGATTCATCCTTGTGAGAGGCATGAGCTAGTGTCAGTCTCCTGGAGGTTCACCAGAGAAGGGAACAGCCAAGCCCCGAACCCGAGGGTCTCTGCCCCTGCATCCAAGCCCAGCAGGCAGGCCCTTCTGCACCCTCTCTTCAGGGGAGAAGCTCCTTGTGCATTTTCCACCAGGGACTTGGGGCTGTTTCTCAAGATACTATGTGTCCCATGTTGGTCCAGTTTTCCCGTCCTACTAACTCCATGCTGACAAAAGAAAAGTGAAGTGTTAGTCACTCGTGTCAGACCCCATGGACTGTAGCCCACCAGGCTCCTCTATCCCTGGGATTGTCCAGGCAAGAATACTGGAGTGGACTGCCATTTCCTTCTCCAGGGGATCTTCCCAACCCAGGGACCAACTCAGTCCTACTGTCCAGAAAATCAGGGAGGTTCATAGTGAATGGATCTCCCCCCTCCACGCCCTTCCAGAACCCTCCACGCCTCTCCAGAACCCTCTGGTTGTGGACACACACTTGTAAACAGCCCCACACCCAGACCCCCAACCATACAGAAGAGGCTGCCTCTCTGTTGGGAGTAACTATCTCAGACATTACGTGGCTGAGCCAGTTAAAGAGGATGGGAAGTTCCACAGCATAAAGTAAAGTGGAACAAATCGAGTTCAGGCTGCCCTCACGCTCTTTCAGGAACTTTATGTGGCAATTATAATAATCACACTTAGCATCTTCAAAGACTTTTTAAAGCAGAGCAAATTAACCTCCACCTAGTGACGCAAGGCTGTGGATGGTAGTTTATCAATTGTGATCTGCACCCTGAGAAAGTAAGGGAAAGGCGCTCTGTTACGCCTGAGACCAGACACACACACACACACACACACACACACACACACACATTCTGGACGGAGCTGGGACCTCAGTCACCACGTGGCCCCGCCTGCTCCCTGGATAGCCTGTCTCATCTGTGACCCACTCGTTCGACCTGAGCTGTGCCCTGGGGCCCGGGCTCTCCAGGACATGCCAGGCCCACGGGCATGTCTCTCTCCTGAGTGCTTCTCGGGACCCTGCATCGGTGTGTCTTCTCAAATCAGAGACGACAGCCGTCCTCTGAGCCTGCGAACAGCGGCCCTCCGCTCGGGGTGCTCGCTCACCGGCAGACACCTTGGCCAGGGGCCCTCCTGCTGTCTCGGTTCTGTGCGCCCGGCCGGTTCCCGGGCGGGAGGCCTCAGAGGGTCGGCTGTGGGGCAGCCGGAAACGAGGTCTCACAATCAGTAGGTGGCACTCTTCCCTCTGAATCGGCGTGCGCCGAGCCTCTGCACACTCACACCTGGGAAGGAAAGGTAGCTTGTTGTATTCTGAATCACACCAGCAGGTGTGTCTCCGCCTAGATAGAGCCATTGTCTCTCTGCAAACTCCCTGAGGCAGTCACCTTGCTGCATCTTTAGACCAACCTCTGGAAATTATTCAAAAACCCTGGAACTGGTTCTGGCTATAGACCGGGTTTTCCAGCATCAGACCTTCCAGAACGTTCTTTCCAGTCGCCTGGTTGTAAGGCACCAGTTTCTCTCTTCTTAGAACAATTGAATCATTTTACACCAAACTGTTTCCAGGATAGATGCTCCTCTAGCTTGAGAACGTACTTATGCAATGGTTCAATTATATATTCTCAAGTAAACGCTATCTGTCCCATGTAATACTAATTGTTCTGTCTGGTTGCTTGATGGAAACATAACTGTGATGAAATAATGAGCATTGCGAGACACAAGCTACGCAGCCGATGCAGTCCATGGCCTTAGAAGCATTTTTCCTTTTTTTAGAAAAACATTTGCTTTTCTGATTTTCTTCTTCCACTGAAATTGCAAGAAGACAAATGAAAACTTCAAGAATCTCTTTCCATGCAGCCAAGAAAAAATAAAAATCACTTCAATTCCATTAGAAGTAAATGCTCACTATGAATATTCTGGTGAATTTTCTTTTTCTTGCATGGTTTCAGCGAGGTTTCCAGTGGATGGAAGTGAGAGAAATTTCATTTGACTTGGGCTTAAAGCCGTAGAAGAATTTATAAAAGGCTGTTTGCGTGTCCTTCAGAATTCAGAGTAAGAGAAAAGCTTAGGCTGGCGTGCAGCGGGGACCTCCCCCACCCCGGCCCCCGCTGAGTCTGTCAGCCCACTATCTTCTGTTGCAGGTCGTCCTTCTTGATTTCCAGGACACCTGGGCGCCAAGGGGGTCACCCACACCCCTTAAGGTCACAGCTCATGCTTTCTAGAGAACAGAGTCAGAACTCCTGACTCTCAACTCCCAATTCCCAGAGAAGGTTCTTCAGGGTCCAGTCGGGTCACGTGACTTCTCAGGACCAGACATCTGTGCCAGGACAGAGGGACACTCAGACCCCTCAGGGGGCTCCCAGGACCCCCGGTGGCTGGAGAGGGCTGGAGGGGCAGTTCCCAGAGGAGGCAGGTGTGTGCGCGGGGGTGCCTGTGTGCATGCTCGTGTGTGTGCTGCTGAGGAAGAAGGAGTTTAAAAAAGAAGGAATAAGAGTAGTGGTTCTGCTGTGCAGGACCTTTTATAATTGTTTAAGGAAATCATTTTTAATGCAGGTGACGTGATAAGACAGCTGGTAAGTCTCTGGGTCTCTTAAACTAGGTTTGCTACTTTGAATAATTTCTAGATTTAACCACAGATAATGCATGCTTCCACATTTCTCAAAAGTGTGAATGGTCTCTGGGGTTGGCATGTTTAGCTTTACTTACAGTTATTCATTCTCAGCATGTTTATTTTAAGCTCCGCCGATTGCAAAATTTTCCTTTACAGGGAACAGAAGGAACAGCCCCTACCCCAGACCTGAACCTGCCTGTACTTCCTCAAGCCAGTGTTCTGAAGTAGCCCCTCTGCTTTCAGAGGGCTCCCCGGGTGGCTCCCTGGTAAAGAATCCCCCTCCAGTGCAGGAGATGCAGGAGTCACTGGTTTGGTCCCTTGGGTCGGGAAGATCCCCTAGAAAAGGACCTGGCAACCCACTCCAGGATTCTCGCCTGGAGAATCCCGTGGACAGAGGAGCCTGGCTGGCTACAGTCCAGGGGGTCACAGAGTCAGACCCGACTGGGCGACTGGCCGCACGCACACTATGTATAGAAAGGAGGTCGCAAGGAACAGGTAAGGAGACGCAGGGTGTAATGCCCGGCTGGCTCCTGCACTTTCCCCACACCCCTGGGCGGTCTTCAGGGTAACCCGGGAGACAGAACAGCTCTCACCTCATTGCCCAACGGTCTCCAGGGAGCAGGGACATGCCCTGACCCATCTCCTAGAGCCGGCTTCCCTCCTACACCAGCGAGCTGGCTTACCATCGCATCTTTAGCAGCGAGGTTGTGAAATCCTTTCTTCATAAATTGGCTTACATCAACTGGGGAGAGAGACAAGATCAGCCTTCTGAGCATGCCCTGCAGCTGGATGGCAGAGATTGCTCCTCAGCACCTCTCCTGATTGTTGCGGGGGAACTTTCCGGACTCTGGAAATGCCTCTTAGAAATTCAGTGTTTGCAGAGGTCTGGTGGTCGACTTAACCCGCACTCAGTCAGCTTCGAGACTTTCCTCTGATCAATAGCGCTGTTTACAAAAGAAGTTGGGTGCTCATGGTGTGCTCTGGATCCCACCCGAGACAACCTTCTTGCTCCCCTCACCTGTGTGTCTTAGCGTATTTCACAGAGCTGTGCGTGTGCTTTTAATTAAATCTGGGGAAGAGTTGATTGATGGAAAAGGAAAAAAAAATAAAAGACTGGGTAAAAAATGAAGGAGGTTTGAAATTGGCACTGAGAACAAATTGAAGGCTAATTAATAAACAGGAAGAACCTGAAGTCATGCTTGGTGTGGGAACTGTGTCTGATTGTTATCAGAGATGGGCGAGCTGTTGTACATTATGAGCTTGTAACTTTGGGAGGGCGTGGCGTGTTCAGAAACTCCGAGAAGGCGAGTAGAGGGCACCGCCTGGCACTCTCAACAGAAGCTGTGCTTGAAAGATAGAGAGAGAAAACTCTTAAAAGCTGAGAATGCTTTAGAAATTGCTTAATAAAAATACTTGGGTTAACTGCCTGTGGGCGTGAACTTGCGGAGGGAAATAAGAGTATTTCTGGCGGCAAGTCAAGTGAACCTGATTGAGCCGCATTATAAATTAAATGACACCCCCACCCTTTAGTTCAAAGATAAGTACACACCAGCCTCACCCACCCACAGGCTAGTGGTGGGCTCTGGGGCCACGTTGCCCCAAGGGAGTAGCTCCTCTGCGGGCACCAGCTAACTGGGAGCATGGCCTTCTGTCCCCCGTGTCTCACTGGAGTGAGGCCACCGCACCTGTGCTCCCACCGCCCTCTTCACACCAAACGGCACACCCCTTTTCCCCTGAGGCTCACGCGGCAGAGCCCTCTCCGTGGACCACGCTCCCTGGGAGCCTCCCAGCCTGGACCACAGCTGCCGCGGGCTCCCGCAGAGCGTCAGGGCGGTCGTGCTAATGGTGAGTGACGGCAGGTCAAGCGCTAACTAGGGAGGAGGCGAGTTTAAAGAATCTTCACAGACGGACGATTAATATTTCATTTCGATAACCAAAAGGAGAAAGGCCCTTGTGGAAGACACACTAAATAAGAATCAAAGGGGTCACTTTTCTCTCAACAGACACAACCGTTCTTGTGAAACGGCAGAGCAGATGAGACGTGCCAAGTCTGCACCGGGAGCCGGGGCAGGCAGCGTCACAGGGACCCGGTGTGGTCAGGAAGCCTGCTCCTGGTATCCTGGGTCTCTTCTCCAGCTGCCGCTGGATTGTAACTGTGTGCGGATTCAGGTCATCCAGCTGTAACAGGCACCGGCGGAGTGTCCCCCAGCAGGTCAGATGTTGCAAGCGTCACCATACACACGTGCAGTGATAAGCCTTACACAGAACCACCCTGTAAGTCTCAGCTTAACAGTATTTGCTGCTACTTACCGGGTGCCTCGACGGAGCACCTGTGAACGCACTCATCCTGTTAGGATTTCCATTCAGTTTAGCATGAGTCACCAAAACAGTTACCTGATACAATGCAGCATCGTGCTGAGACTTTTAGTTCAGTCTCTAAGTCATATCTGACTCTTTGCGACCCCATGGACTGCAGCACGCAAGGCTTCCCTGTGCATCGCCAACTCCCAGAGCTTGCTCAAACTCGTGTCCATTCAGTTGGTGATGCCATCCCACCATCTCGTCCTCTGCTGCCTCCTTCTCCTCCCACCTTCAATCTTTCCCAGCATCAGGGTCTTTTCCAATGAATCAGACCTTCAGGTCAAAAGATTGGAGCTTCAGCTTCAGCATCAGTCCTTCCAGTGAATATTCAGAATTGATTTCCTTTAGGATGGACTGGTTGGATCTCCTTGCAGTCCAAGGGACTCTCAAGAGTCTTCTCCAGCACCACAGCTCAAAAGCATCAGTTCTTCAGTGCTCAGTCTTCCTTATAGTCCAGTTCCCACATCCCTACATGACTGTTGGAAAAACCATAGCTCTGACTATACAGGCCTTCAACTATATGGACTTTGGTCAGCAAAGTAAAGTCTCTGCTTTCCAATATGCTGTTTAGATTTGGCATAGCTTTTCTTCCAAGGAGCAAGCATCTTTTAATTTCTTTGAAGCCAGCTTTTTCACTCTCCTTTCCACCCTCATCAAGTGGCTCATCAAGTGAAGAAAGTTCCTCTTCACTTTTTGCCATTAGAGTGGTATCATCTGCACAGGAATAATCCTATTAGTCTCCAAACTCTTCCTGTGGTGGGCTGAAGGGTTTCCTCCCACAATTCAGGTCCACCTGGGACATCAGATATGACCTTTCTTGGGAATAAGACCCTCGCAGGTGAACTCAAGTGATGATGAGGTCATACGTGATCAGAACTGAGGTCCTCATAAGAAGGGACGAGGAGTCAGGAGACACACAGGGAGAAGGCAGAACTTGGGGCGATGCAGCTGCCAACTGCGGATCCCCAAAAGCCACTCCGAGCTGGGAGAGGCCTGGGCTGCCCCGGGGCCCCCAGAGGAACCAGCCCCGAGGACTCCTGGATCTCAGTCCAGCCTCCAGCCTGGGAGACAGTACATTCCATTTGCAGACACGAGGTCACGGAAGCTCCAGGGTCTTAACCGCACAGGATGTGGGGTCCGTCTGTCCATCGGCGGGCTTGGGAACCACCCCCCGCCTGCACACGGCTGTGGTATGCCGCATCTCACAGCACAGTCAGCTCACGGCCACGTCTGACGACAGCAGGCTCCACAGAGCCTGGGTCTGACTTCCCGTCCTTGAGACCGGGAAGGAAGGGGTCTTCATCCCCCAGGCCCCCCACGCTCTGGCTCAGATCCTTGTGACCTGCAACCCTTCCCTGCTGGCTTCCTGCCCTCTCTCCTTCTGCTTCTGGAAGGGGCGTGCCCTCTCTGTGTAACTGGAACAAGGTGTAGCTGGGAGCTTTCTGGAAGGTTTTCAGGTGGCATGAGTGGGACAAGGTCTGAGTCCAATCAATCGAGGACTGGCAGATAAGAGGCACCCGAGACAAGCTTGTGGAGGAGTCAGGAAATTGGGGTGATGAGCGGAAACAGCTCAGCGGACTCTCAGTCCACCCAGAGGGGAAGCGTGTCAGCACAAGGTAAGGACGGGCACCCCACACCTACAGCCAGTTGCCCAGCTACGAAACCATCTCTCAGAAACCACTGGTGTTAATAATGTTCATGCTTTCCAGAATCACTTTCTTGGTGGCTCCTTCTAGTATCATTAAATAGGGCTCTTTTGGGAAAATGAGACTATGCTCAATTCTTCCAAGAATCTTCCTTATAGTCCAGTTCCCACATCCCTACATGACTGTTGGAAAAACCATAGCTCTGACTATACAGGCCTTCAACTATATGGACTTTGGTCAGCAAAGTAAAGTCTCTGCTTTCCAATATGCTGTTTAGATTTGGCATAGCTTTTCTTCCAAGGAGCAAGCATCTTTTAATTTCTTTGAAGCCAGCTTTTTCACTCTCCTTTCCACCCTCATCAAGTGGCTCATCAAGTGAAGAAAGTTCCTCTTCACTTTTTGCCATTAGAGTGGTATCATCTGCACAGGAATAATCCTATTAGTCTCCAAACTCTTCCTGTGGTGGGCTGAAGGGTTTCCTCCCACAATTCAGGTCCACCTGGGACATCAGATATGACCTTTCTTGGGAATAAGACCCTCGCAGGTGAACTCAAGTGATGATGAGGTCATACGTGATCAGAACTGAGGTCCTCATAAGAAGGGACGAGGAGTCAGGAGACACACAGGGAGAAGGCAGAACTTGGGGCGATGCAGCTGCCAACTGCGGATCCCCAAAAGCCACTCCGAGCTGGGAGAGGCCTGGGCTGCCCCGGGGCCCCCAGAGGAACCAGCCCCGAGGACTCCTGGATCTCAGTCCAGCCTCCAGCCTGGGAGACAGTACATTCCATTTGCAGACACGAGGTCACGGAAGCTCCAGGGTCTTAACCGCACAGGATGTGGGGTCCGTCTGTCCATCGGCGGGCTTGGGAACCACCCCCCGCCTGCACACGGCTGTGGTATGCCGCATCTCACAGCACAGTCAGCTCACGGCCACGTCTGACGACAGCAGGCTCCACAGAGCCTGGGTCTGACTTCCCGTCCTTGAGACCGGGAAGGAAGGGGTCTTCATCCCCCAGGCCCCCCACGCTCTGGCTCAGATCCTTGTGACCTGCAACCCTTCCCTGCTGGCTTCCTGCCCTCTCTCCTTCTGCTTCTGGAAGGGGCGTGCCCTCTCTGTGTAACTGGAACAAGGTGTAGCTGGGAGCTTTCTGGAAGGTTTTCAGGTGGCATGAGTGGGACAAGGTCTGAGTCCAATCAATCGAGGACTGGCAGATAAGAGGCACCCGAGACAAGCTTGTGGAGGAGTCAGGAAATTGGGGTGATGAGCGGAAACAGCTCAGCGGACTCTCAGTCCACCCAGAGGGGAAGCGTGTCAGCACAAGGTAAGGACGGGCACCCCACACCTACAGCCAGTTGCCCAGCTACGAAACCATCTCTCAGAAACCACTGGTGTTAATAATGTTCATGCTTTCCAGAATCACTTTCTTGGTGGCTCCTTCTAGTATCATTAAATAGGGCTCTTTTGGGAAAATGAGACTATGCTCAATTCTTCCAAGAGGGATGGAGGAAGAGGTGTGTGTCCACTTTAATCTTAAAGGCAAAACCTTAACTCCTTCCTTCTGCCCTCAAATTCACCACTGGAAGGACACAGTGTGGGAGGTGAGTGGACTCGGGCTGAGAGCCCAACCTCCTCACCTGAATCTCTTCCCTCGAAGGACCATCCCGGGGTCTCAGTTTCATGATCAGGGTGCTGTTGGCTCTTGGAGGATTAAGGACGGCTGACATCAATGGATGCTTTATACACACACGACTTCACAAGCGCCATGCCCCCCAGTCGCTATAGACCAGGAGAGGGCAACTTTTCCTCCCTGCAGTGAGAGAGCTAGACTCCTTGCCCATCACCACACAGCCAGCTGGGCCAGAACACAGCCCTCTCCCCGTGCTGTGCACCCGACCGCTGCTCCGAGAGGCCCCTGAGCCCCACACAGGGAACGTTATCTGCCAACCCGCTATGTGCACTTCAACCACCATCCAGAAAGAAAGCTGGGCTTGGTGCAGAGAGTGGGAGGGAGCAGGGGCCTCTTCTCTGCAGCCCCCACAGGGCACTGCACTCTCAGTCCACGCTAGGGGAATCCTCTCCAGATAAGGAAGGTGAGGTTTGGGCTCTCTTTGCTGTTCAAGAGTTCTAGTGTGGCCCATAAGGGCCCCCAGAAGCTCCTACAAACAAGAATATTTCGTGGGACTGCAAGTGATTTCCAAGCAAGTGCAAGGAAAGAAAGAATCTGGAGTAGAAAGAAACTAGAACAGTCTGTGAGGCTACAGATCATGACTGCATCCCATCTCCAAAGAGGCAAGATGTTCACTGGAGTAATTCAGTGATGCTGAGCAGGCCTGACCTCTCCCAGGACTCCTGAGGACATAGGGTATGAAAGGGAAAGTCACACATCTGAGGTTACCCTCAAATCCATCATGCCTAGCTATCCATCTATCAACTATGCGTCATCTATCCATCCATGATCTATTCATCCATCCTTCCATCTATCCATTATCTATTCATCATCCATCCGTTATCCATCCATCTATCCACCATTTATCCATCCATAATCCATCCATCCATTGATCATCCATCCACCCATCCTCCCATCCATCCATCCACCCACCATCCATCCATCCAACATCCATCCACACTCCGTCCATCCACCATCCATCCATCATCCATTCATCCACCCACCCATCCACCCACCCATCCATCCATCCACCACCCATTCATCCATCCACCATCCATCCACCACCCATCCATCCATCATCCATCCACCATCCACCCACCACCCATCCATCCATCATCCTTCCACCCACCATCCATCCACCCATCTACCCATCCACCATCCATCCATCCATCCATCCACCATCCATCCACCACCCATCCATCCATCCACCCACTCATCCATCCACCATCCATCCATCCATCATCCTTCCATCCACCATCCGTCCACCCATCCACCACCCACCCATCCATCTACCATCCATCCATCCATCATCCTTCCACCAACCATCCATCATCAGTCCATCATTCATTCATCCATCCAAATGGGGCCCCAATCCTACAACCACAGGGAACTGAATTCTGCCAATCATCAGAATGAGGCTGGAAGCACACCCCCTCTCAGAGCTTCCACATAAAGGTCCAGCCCGGTGGCACCTTGACCTCACCTAGTAGGGGACCTGGAACAAGGCCCGGATGACCACGAGGGGATGAGTGGGTGCTGTGTGAAGTGGGGAGCATGGGGAGATGGGCCAGGGCAGCTACAGGAAAGTAACACAACTCCCGTCCTTTCCAGGCAGTGAGTCACACAGGGAAGGCATCGCCTCCATCTTCTAAGACTCAGTCACGTGCAGCTTATCCCCACTCTCTCCCCTGAACTGAACTCTGCTGCTGCTTCCTCAAGAAATGCACCTCTCCTCTCTCTGCCTGCCTCCACTGCCCCATCAGTGATCTGGACCCGTTCTGTCCTTTTGCAAGTAGCTGAGAGGGTGGGCTCTTGCCTGTGGACCCCTCAGGAAGAAACTCAGCCCCTAAGAAAGAGACAAAGGCCTAAGGAGCCCTGCAGGGATGCAGAGGATACCAAGGTGTGGACAAAGAGGGATGCCCTGTGGGAGACCAAGAAAGGCCAGGGAAGGAGAGAGAGACAGAGCAGGGCAGGAGGGGCAGGCACCCAGAAAACCAGAGGGGGCTTCCAGACAGGGAGAGTGAGGGGGGCAAATGGTGCAAATTGATCCTGGAAATCAGAAGTGAGCAATCCTCTGTTGGCCTTGGTGATTAGGGAGGTGGGACGACCTTTATCAAGCATTCAGCTGGTCTGTGGGGGTGGAACTTTGGAGTGAAGATGGGAAGCGTGGGAATAAGAAGCCACTCACTGAGGAGATTGGACCATGCAGGCAGCAGTGGCCAGTGGGGAGTGCACGCGTGCGTGCGCGTGCCTCTGCACGTGAGTGCGTGTGTGCAAGTCTACTTCACACAAAAGGGAGACACAGTTAACAGTTGCACACGTGTGTCTGCTGAAAGAAAGAAGCTACCAGAGAAAAGAATGAAGGGAAACATGGCAAGAGTTAAGAAAGAGGAAGTCTTGGCATGAGTCCAGGCCTGGAAGTGGGGGCTAGGCCAAGACCGAAGCCATAAAAGTTAAAAACCTGATTCCAGTCCAGGGAGGTCCCCCACACGGAGCTGCCAGCACAGGGGAGGAGGGGCCGGAGCTCAGGGCTGGACCTGCAGAGGGGGCTGGAGGCTGAGGGGGAAGGAGCCCAGAGGCCTAGGGGTGCAGCTCAGGTCTGTTCCCTGCAACCGTGGGGGGGCCACCACAAGTTTGAAACAGCTGGGAGACACCACCAAGGTCAAAGACCATTCGGCCCCTGGTAGAGAAGCCCTGGGGGCGAGGAGGCGTGGACCCAAGGAGGACAGTCCTGGGCGGGTGCGGGGGTCCCAGGAGGAGGTGGAGAGGACCCAGGAGCCACCAGAGGGGGCGAGAAGTGAGCTGTCTGAGCTGCCCTTGCAGCTGATTCTGCAGGATCGGAGGTAGGCTGGACACGGAGGAGCTGGGGAGGGAAGGAGAGACAGGGTGAGCTCAGGGTCCTGCCCGTCTGGGATCCTTCCTCAGGGTGGGGACTGAGACCCCTGAACTTACACACCCGGGAGGGGTGGTGGGCCGTCTCTTCCAGGACGCAGGAGACTGCGGCTTAGGCGAGTCATTCAGTAGACCGGCCCTGTGAACCACCCCCAATGCACACTCTGGGAGCTCGCAGACCCCCAGCAGCACAAAGTGCTTCAGGTCCTGCCTCCGGGCAGAAGCCCCTGGACCCAGGACCCAGGGAGCCCCTTCATGCGCAGATGCAGATGGGCACGGAGATAAGACGCGGTGGGGGAAGGAGACCTGTTTGCTGACGATGTAGCACAGAAGCCGGTACAGAGGGTTCTAGGAAGAGGTGTCAGGGAGGGCCGCCCCGGGCAGCACACCTGCGCGGCCCTCCCTGTCAGGCAGGGCCGGGCCCACCCACTTACCTGGGTCCCTTCCAGACTCGGCTGGAACTGCCTGAGTCCCTGCCCCCGCAGCCCCGCCTTTGGTTCCAGCGCACAGCTCAAGCCTTCTGTTAAGTCAGCGATGTAAGTGCACCCTTCCAGGTAGCCAGCGGCCACGGCCCCGGGACCCGTCTGCCTCCATCCCTCAGCTCTGTGGGGCTCAGCCGTCCCCCCAGATGTGTCTGAAGCCCCCCTATCCTGCAGAACCTGTAGCATTGTCTTCTTAGCATTAAATGGGAGGCTTTGAGGCAGAGAAGTGCTGGGGCTTGCCCATCAGCGAGGTTCTGCGACGTCTGGCTATTGTGGTGGGAAGGAAGCTTCCTCCACTCATGGGTAGTACAGTTCACGGTTTTGTATAAAGCCCAAGACACAAGAAAGTGGTTTGCAGACTTAAATGTAAGTGATATAAACGCCACGTACAAATAAGGCGGTGAAAACCGAGCCCGAGAAGATGAGCTTGGAGAGCTCGGGCGGAGAAGATGAGCTGGCTGCGCTGGAAGGCGCATCGCAGGCTCGCTGAGCACCGCGCAGCTCAGCCTGACGGAGGAGCCTGCCGCCAGGGTGCCGAGGCTTCCCATTCGAGGTTTCTTGTAATTGCATGAACACATAAACCTTTAGCAGATGAGCAGCGCCAAGCCCCCGGGCACTTCTCTCCAGAGAGGAAGCGTGGACCCACTTCCAACGGCTCACCCATTTCTGTCCGGTGATGTCATCGCTAACTCACCTAACACCTCAATTAAACCAAACAAGCACCACTGCCAACAGACGGGCATCTTGTAAGAGCTTCCTAATGACACCACGTTTGGAAATGATTATGTAGGGGCAGGTGTACACCTTTGACTCAGTCCTTAATTGGAATGATGTTCATTTATGGGGAGGAGAAAATGGTCCCAGCCAAGAGGACAACGCCTACCATTCAAAATCTACTCACCTCAGAGAAAGCCTGTGTGCATTTGAGTGTGAGCTGTGTGTGTGTGTGTGTGTGTGTGTAATGTTTGTATGTCTGGGCTGTGGAGCATGTGTGTGTGTGATGTTGTGTTTGGGGTGTGAAGTGGGTGCGTGTATGACATTTGTGTGTACGTGTCTAGGGTGTAAAGTGTGTGTGTGATGTTTGTGTGTGTGTTTGTATCTAGGGGATGGAATGTGTGTGTGGTGTTTGTGTGTTTGTACATGTCCGGGGTGTGGAGTGTGTGTGTGTGTTTTGTGTGTGTGTGTGTCTGGAGTGTCAGTGAGTGAGTGTGTGTGTGTGTGCATGGTGTCTGTTTAAGGGAAGGAAATGCTGCTCACCCATAGCAGCTGCCCCTGCGCACGCGGGTAGACCTGGGGTAGCTGAGCTTGACCGTGTTGAACAGAAGCCCCCACGAGAGCCGTTTGCAAGGAAATCAGTGTCATCTGTTCCTGGGAAGATGTTCTGCTCTCACAGAACTAGAAATAGCTCCTATGGGTGGAGCTGTGGGTTTTTTCCCTGAAAAAATGAACTTTCCACATAAGAAAGACCAGGAGGAGGGACATAGAGACCTCAAGATAAACTTCCTCGCTATAAAGTCTGTGATGGGACCACAGCGTGAGAGTGTGAAACAGAAATCCAGAGAGATGGGAGGCCCCTAGCACCCCCGAGCAGCTGTCTCAGGAGGGGAGCCGGGCTGGGGCCCTCGGCCAGCAGGCCCTGCAGACAGTGGGAGCCCTCGCTGCTCAGAGCTGAGCGGCACACTCTGGGCAGGAGTCAAGAGGGCAGCACTTCTTCCCTGAGTGATGCCCTTACTTAAAAATCAGTAAGGCTTACAGGGAAGGGCTTGGCTAGGGACTCCTGCAGACAGAGGCGGAGATGGAGGGGCACGGGTCCTGGCTGAGGTCGCACCATCAGGGGGTTGTGGGTAGAGGGAAGGACTCGTGAGGAGGGATGCTGAGCCCCAAGGAGACGACCCCGAGGCCGCAGCCCACAGCCCGCGGGAGCTCTGAAAGGCAGAGCCTCACAAGCACCCTCTTGAGAACCACCCCCCTCCCCGCCCCTACACAACCACATCTGCAAGGGGCTTCCCTGGTGGCTCAGACATTAAGGAGTCTGCCTGTAACACGGGAGACCCAAGCTCAATCCCTGGGTTGGGAAGCTCCCCTGCAGAAGGAAATGGCAAATCCAACGGATGGAGGAGCCTGGCGGGCTACAATCCATGGGGTCGCAAAGAGTCGGACACGGCTGAGTGACTTCACTTCTTCATGTGACCATAACAGTCAGAGGTCATGGGAGTAAGGAAGAGAAATGGTTTCAATACATGGCCCTAAAACATAAACTTTACTTGTAAATTTAGATAACTTCAGATCTTAGCATTTCCAGACCATAAAGGGAATCATTTCCATTCAAGCCAAAATATTTCTTAGTTTTCCCTCTAAAACCACCTTCCTGTTCAGCAGGTAACCGTGATGTGATGAACGTGACTGAGAGGGAGGGGTGAGTGCAGTTTCAGTCCTAATTATGGTTCCTGGAGTATTTTTAATTAAGGAAAAGGGAGCATCATTAACAAAGCAGCCACTTATCTGAAAATGCGGCGTGACTCTCCCGCATTCCTATGTTGATGACGTAATGCTCACACTCACATTTCGGACTTCCCTCACAGCTCAGTTGATGAAGAATCCACCTGTGATACAAGAGACCCCAGTTCTATTCATGGCTTGGGACGGTCCGCTGGAGAAGGGAACGGCAGCCCACTCCGGGATTCTGGCCTGGAGAATGCCGTAGACTGTATAGCCCATGTGGCCGCAAAGAGCTGAACACTGCTGAGCGACTTTCAGTTCACTCACACTCAGTTCTGACTCACATAGAAGCCTTTATTCTAAATCCTAGGGTACAAAATGTCTGTATTCTTTCAACAGAAACAGTTGGCAAAAGAGAAACTTAAGGTGAAAAAAATAGTGCCCCGATCAACTTTCCCTTCAGGTTAGATTTTTCAAGTTAGATGATAGCTGATGTTCAGTCATGTCCAACTCTTTGTGACCCCATGGACTGCAGCACGCCAGGCCTCCCTGTCCATCACCAACTCCCAGAGCTTGCTCAGACTCATGCCCACTGAGTCTGTGATGCCATCCAACCATCTCATCCTCTGTCGTCCACTTCTCCCACCTTCAATCTTTCCCAGCATCAGGGTCTTTTCCAGTGAGTTGGCTTTTCTCATCCGGTGGCCAAAGTATTGGAGCTTCCAATGAATATTCAGGATTGATTTCCTTTAGTATGGACTGTTTTGATCTCCTTGCTGTCCAAGGGAGTCTCAAGACTCTTTTCCAGCGCCACAGCTAAGTTAGATGCTAGAGAGGGACATCATTCAAGCAGCATCTACTTTTCGTACGTGTCTGCTAGGTCGCTTCAGTCGTGTCTGACTCCTTGAGACTCCGTGAACTATAGCCTGCCACACCCCTCTGTCTGTGGGATTCTGCAGGCAAGCATACTGGAGTGGGCAGCCATTCTCTTCTCCAGGGGATCTTCTCGACCCAGAGACTGAATCTGGGTCTCCTGCATCACAGGCAGATTCTCTACTGTCTGAGCCCAAGTGTCCTGGAAATCAAGAAGGATGACCTGCATCAGAAGATAGTGGGCTGACAGACTCAGTGGGGGCCGGGGTGCGATGACCCAGAAACATTCTATGGGGGATCCTAATTATTTATAACAAATATAAAAGTTAAGATTATCTTTACTCAAATAACTTTGTCTTCATTTCTGATTATTTTTATATTAAATTCCTAGACACAGAGCTGCTCAGTCCTTTCATAGGGCACAAAGGATATTTTCTAGAAAAATGTTGTCAATTTTTACTTTTATCAGTCTTCTAAAAATAATGGAAACCAATACACCTCTCTTGGATATTTGTCCCTATTTTGAGCATCCTTATTCAATAGTCAGTGTTGCCAACATTTAATTTCTTTTTCATGTGCCAGTGTGAAAGGAAAAATTGGCCTAATATTTTTATGAGTACTGTTTATATGCATCTTTCATTATATTGG
The DNA here is from genome assembly GCA_006410535.1 of Litocranius walleri. Taxonomy (NCBI): domain Eukaryota; kingdom Metazoa; phylum Chordata; class Mammalia; order Artiodactyla; family Bovidae; genus Litocranius; species Litocranius walleri. The sequence continues at coordinate 2,545,786 of SJYG01000068.1, forward strand.
TTTCTTAAAATTATTCTCATTTATCCATAAAATCTCATTACATATTTAGACTATTAGTCACAAATAAGTGTGTTTCAAACATCTTTTTCCCAGTTGGCTGTTTCCTTTTGCTTTTGCTATGGTAGTTTTAGGTGTGAGGTGTGTGTTTTAATGACTTTCAGAACAAGCTAAGAAATCAAGGGGATAATAGAATATATGAAAAAAATAGAAAAAACCAATGTTATAAAAGTTTAAAAACTGATAGAATTCAAGAAAGACTAGGAAAAAAGGAAGAAATCATTATGAAAAGAGAACTAAGCTACAAATTGGAGAAGGCAATGGCACCCCACTCCAGTACTCTTGCCTGGAGAATCCCAGGGACAGCGGAGCCTGGTGGGCTGCCGTCTATGGGGTCCCACAGAATCGGACACGACTGAATCAACTTCTCTTTCACTTTTCACTCTCATGCATTGGAGAAGGAAATGGCAACCCACCCCAGTGTTCTTGCCTGGAGAATCCCAGGGACGGGGGAGCCTGGTGGGCTGCCGTCCATGGGGTGGCACAGAGTCCGGCACGCCTCAAGTGACTCAGCAGCAGCAGCAGCTACAAGTAGCCCGAGGGTTAAGAAACACAGTGGCTGAAAGGAAACAGAAGCATCAGTGGAAACAATGCTAACAATGATCAGCTTAAGACAGCCTTTGGAAGGACCTGGAGGCGCCGGTGATGGGGCTGGCCAGTCTAACATGGTCATTCAGGGGCTCACAAGGAAATGTGGCAGAACAAACACTAAATCTTATCGTCTGTAAAAAGTTTCTGAAATTGAAAAAAGAAAACTCTCTCTACTGGATACTTCAAGCGTGCACTTGTGGAAAAAAAGAGCAAGTCCTGGTGAGCAACAATGAAATATTTTAATGTAAAGCCACTGGGCTCTCTAGGAGCAAATGGCGACATGCAAATTCTTCAGAAAGACGAATCACTTATAAAGAAAATCAGAGTGTTATGGTAATTTCTGAACAATGTTTTATGCCAGAAAATACTGACACATTTTAGATATTCAAAGAAAGAAGGGAGCTCAGGACCTTGCATTAGTTCAGCTAATGCTTAAATACAAAAGACATTTTTAAATTGGTTACTGGCATGCAAGAATTCAGGGCAAACTATTCTTCTGGGCATTGAAGACACTCAAAAGTCAGTTTCAGAAAGCTGATGTTATGAAAGGCAGTCTATATGTATTTGTGATTATTAAAAGTATATCTAACTGAAGAACAAAGAAAAATGATGCTTATCATCTAGACTGCAATATGAAATGGCTCTATGCTCTGAAAATGTAGATAAATTACAACCATTAAAACTGAGGTGTGATGAGATCATATGGAAAGTAGAATAAGCTTGTCATTGCCTTAAATATATTGAGAGGAAAAAGGATATTGCTTCATATCAGTTGCTAGAAAGATTAAGAGCATAGAGGGGTGAGGGAGACTTTATAATTAATTTAATTATTATTTCTCATAGCAAAAAACAAAAAAGGAATGACAGCTATTCTATCAAGGAATTGGCATGACAGTTGCTATAATGACAATTAGAACACAAACAGAAACCAAATGCAAATTCAAAACATATACTAAAAAGAGAGAGAAAGACAAGGCAAAACTTGTAGACTGTTTAGTGATATCTGCAAAGATTGTGTGCCTGTAACAATACAACAGAATATCTTAGATAACAACAGAACTGAAACTAAATTCATTGCTTTTATCTGTATCTATCGCTCTAATTCACTTATTAAAAACATTTTTTCAAATAAAGTAACAAAGCTAAATCCAATACTAAGTTTTATATTTATCATAAAGATATACTTAAATAGTCAGAAAGATTACAAAGAAAATGGACAAAGACATATCAGACAAACACACACAAAAATAAAAAGTAGTATATACACTTTTTTATTTGAAGAAATAAAAGGTCATTTCACACTAATAAAGACTGCAAGCAAAAGAAAGATATAACAGCAATTAATATTTATGGCCTCAGTAACAACTTTTACAAAGCGAAAACTAGGGAAGATTCAGAAAGAAAATAAAGCACATGAAGATAGTAGGAGTTAAAGTGTTTTTATTCATTTAGAAGACATGGCGAGAAGAAAATGTGCATAGTAACATAAATCTTTAAATAATAGACTTAGCAGGAAAACCTCAAGAGCACATACTGAATCCCAATCCCCAAGAGCCGAGAAGGAAACTCCTCTGTGAGATGATGAGCACCATTTACAAAATATCTCAGTTCAGTTCAGTTCGGTTGCTCAGTCGTGTCCGACTCTTTGCAACCCCATGAATCGCAGCACACCAGGCCTCCCTGTCCATCACCCGGAGTTCACTCGGACTCACGTCCATCGAGTCAGTGATGTCGTCCAGCCATCTCATCCTCTGTCATCCCCTTCTCCTCTGGCCCCCAATCCCTCCCAGCATCATGGTCATTTCCAATGAGTCAACTCTTCGCATGAGGTGGCCAAAGTAAGGAGTCTCAGCTTTAGTTAATATTCCTTCCAAGGAAATCACAGGGTTGATCCCCTTCAGAATGGACTGGTTGGATCTTCTTGCAGTCTAAGGAACTCTCAAGCGTCATCTCCAACACCACAGTTCAAAAACATCAATTCTTCAGCACTCAGCCTTCTTCACAGTCCAACTCTCACATCCATACATGACCACAGGAAAAACCATAGCCTTAACTAGACGGACCTTAGTCAGCAAAGTAATGTCTCTGCTTTTGAACATGCTATCTAGGTTGGTCATCCCTGGTGGCTCAGATGGTAAAGCGTCTGTCTACAATGCTGGAGACCTGTGTTCAATCCCTGGGTTGGGAAGATCCCCTGGGGAAGGAAACGGCAACCCACTCCAGTATTCTTGCCTGGAGAATCCCATGGACAGAGGAGCCTGGTGGGCTACAGTCCACAGGGTCGCAAAAAGTCGGACATGACTGAGCGACTTCACTTTCATTATCTAGGTTGGTCATAACTTTTCTTCCAAGGAGTAAGCATCTTTTAATTTCATAGCTGAAGTCACCATCTGCAGTGATTTTGGACTCCCCAAAAATAAAGTCTGACACTGTTTCCACTGTTTACCCATCTATTTCCCATGAAGTGATGGCACCGGATGCCATGATCTTCGTTTTCTGAATGTTGAGCTTTAAGCCAACTTTTTCACTCTCCTCTTTCACTTTCATCAAGAGGCTTCTTAGTTCCTTTTCACTTTCTGCCATAAGGGTGGTGTCATCTGCATATCTGAGGTTATTGATATTTTTCCCAGCAATCTTGATTCCAGCTTGTGTTTCTTCCAGTCTAGCATTTCTCATGATGTACACTGCATATAAGTTAAATAAGCATGGTGACAATATACAGCTGTGATGTACTCCTTTACCTATTTGGAACCAGTCTTTTGTTCCATGTCCAGTTCTAACTGTTGCTTCCTGACCTGCATACAGATTTCTCAAGAGGCAGGTNTCAAGTTTTCTTGACTGCTATAGTTTTAGAGTAACTCTTGAAGTCCTATAACGTCAGTCCTACAAAATTGTTCTTCGGTATTGTGTTGGCCAAACTGGATTTTTTCCACTCCATACAAACTTTAGAATCTCTCCCTCTCTCTCTTTTTGGCATTCAAAAAAATTGCCTGGATTTTGGCAGAGATAGCACTTAAACCATAAGTCGATTTCAGAAGAACTGACACCTGACAATGCGGAGTCTCTCTGTCCACAGACGTGGAATGTTTCTTCATTGTTAAGTTCTTTAATTCATTAAATTTTGCATTTTTTCTCATGGGTGATGACACCCCACTCCAGTACTCTTGCCTGGAAAATCCCATGGATGGAGGAGCCTGGTGGGCTGCAGTCCATGGGGTCGCAAAGAGTCGGACTCGACTGAACAACTTCACTTTCACTTTTCACTTTCATGCATTGGAGAAGGACATGGCAACCCACTCCAGTGTTCTTGCCTGGAGAATCCCAGGGATGGGGGAGCTTGGTGGGCTTCCGTCTATGGGGTCACACAGAGTCAGACATGACTGAAGCGACTTAGCAGCATAGATCTTATACATATTTTGTTAGATTTATACCTAACATTTCAAATTGTGGTGCTGGAGAAGACTTTTGAGAGTCCCCTGGACAGCAAGGAGATCAAACCAGTTCATCCTAAAGGAAATAAGTCCGGAATATTCATTGGAAGGACTGATGCTGAGGCTGAAGCTCCAATACTTTGGCCACCTGATGCAAAGAGTCGACTCATTGGAAAAGACCCTGATGCTGGGAAAGACTGAGGGCAGGAAGAGAAGGGGATGACAGAGGATCAGACGGTTGGATGGCATCACTGACTCAATGCACATGAGTTTGAGAGCTCCAGGAGATGGTGAAGGACAGGGAAGCCTGACGTGCTGCAGCCCATGGGGTCACAAAGAGTTGCTACTAAGCAACAACAGTAATATGTGACGTTAGGTGAATTAGATCCATATGTAAGTACTCACTTTGAGGGCTGATAATGCAAATAGTATTATGTTTTTAATTTCAAACCCCACTGTTTATTGATGAGAGATAAAAAAGCAACCAACTCTCCTTTAAAGATTTTGCATTAATATACATAAATTAGATTGCTCAGTAATTTTTCCTTTATTGTTCAGTTAACTAAATTTGTCATATTTTAGATCAGTGCTATTCTTCATAAGATGAAATTGCAAGCTTTTCTTCTTTTCCTATGGTCTGAAATTATTGGAGTCATAGCACCTTTAAAGGTTTGGTGACTGTCACCTGAGGAATCAGAATATACAGTTGCTTCTGTGTAGGCTTATTGTCTTTCTTAGCTATTGTCCCATTAGACTTTGTATCTCTGCTGAAATTGATATCTATAAGTAGTGTGATCAGATTGACTAGTTTTCTGTGAGTATGGTTTCAGTGTGTCTGCCCTCTGATGCCCTCTTGCAACACCTACCATCTTACTTGGGTTTCTCATACCTTGGGCGTGGGGTATCTCTTCATGGCTGCTCCAGCAAAGTGCAGCCGCTGCTCCTTACCTTGGATGAGGGGTATCTCCTCACCGCCACCCTTCCTGACCTTCAACGTGGGATGACTTCACTAGGCCCTCCTGAGCCCATGCAACCACCACTCCTTGGATGTGGGGTTGCTCCTCCCGGCTGCTGCCCCTGGCCTCAGGTGTGGGGTGGCTCCTCTCAGCTGCCGCCCCTGGCTTTGGACGCGGCATAGCTCCTCTTGGTCACACTTAGTGCACCAGCTGCAGCCGCTGGCCAAGAGGAGCTACCCCACGTCTGAGGTCAGGGGTGGCGGCCAAGAGGAGCAACCCCACGTCCAAGGAGCGGTGGTTGCGTGGGCTCAGGAGGGTCTAGTGAAGCCATCCCACGTTGAAGGTCAGGAAGGGCGGCAGTGAGGAGATACCCCTCATCCAAGGTAAGGAGCAGCGGCTGCGCTTTGCTGGAGCAGCCATGAAGAGATACCCCACGCCCAAGGTATGAGAAACCCAAGTAAGATGGTAGGTGTTGCAAGAGGGCATCAGAGGGCAGACACACTGAAACCATACTCACAGAAAACTAGTCAATCTGATCACACTACTTATAGATATCAATTTCAGCAGAGATACAAAGTCTAATGGGACAATAGCTAAGAAAGACAATAAGCCTACACAGAAGCAACTGTATATTCTGATTCCTCAGGTGACAGTCACCAAACCTTTAAAGGTGCTATGACTCCAATAATTTCAGACCATAGGAAAAGAAGAAAAGCTTGCAATTTCATCTTATGAAGAATAGCACTGATCTAAAATATGACAAATTTAGTTAACTGAACAATAAAGGAAAAATTACTGAGCAATCTAATTTATGTATATTAATGCAAAATCTTTAAAGGAGAGTTGGTTGCTTTTTTATCTCTCATCAATAAACAGTGGGGTTTGAAATTAAAAACATAATACTATTTGCATTATCAGCCCTCAAAGTGAGTACTTACATATGGATCTAATTCACCTAACGTCACATATTACTGTTGTTGCTTAGTAGCAACTCTTTGTGACCCCATGGGCTGCAGCACGTCAGGCTTCCCTGTCCTTCACCATCTCCTGGAGCTCTCAAACTCATGTGCATTGAGTCAGTGATGCCATCCAACCGTCTGATCCTCTGTCATCCCCTTCTCTTCCTGCCCTCAGTCTTTCCCAGCATCAGGGTCTTTTCCAATGAGTCGACTCTTTGCATCAGGTGGCCAAAGTATTGGAGCTTCAGCCTCAGCATCAGTCCTTCCAATGAATATTCCGGACTTATTTCCTTTAGGATGAACTGGTTTGATCTCCTTGCTGTCCAGGGGACTCTCAAAAGTCTTCTCCAGCACCACAATTTGAAATGTTAGGTATAAATCTAACAAAATATGTATAAGATCTATGCTGCTAAGTCGCTTCAGTCATGTCTGACTCTGTGTGACCCCATAGACGGAAGCCCACCAAGCTCCCCCATCCCTGGGATTCTCCAGGCAAGAACACTGGAGTGGGTTGCCATGTCCTTCTCCAATGCATGAAAGTGAAAAGTGAAAGTGAAGTTGTTCAGTCGAGTCCGACTCTTTGCGACCCCATGGACTGCAGCCCACCAGGCTCCTCCATCCATGGGATTTTCCAGGCAAGAGTACTGGAGTGGGGTGTCATCACCCATGAGAAAAAATGCAAAATTTAATGAATTAAAGAACTTAACAATGAAGAAACATTCCACGTCTGTGGACAGAGAGACTCCGCATTGTCAGGTGTCAGTTCTTCTGAAATCGACTTATGGTTTAAGTGCTATCTCTGCCAAAATCCAGGCAATTTTTTTGAATGCCAAAAAGAGAGAGAGGGAGAGATTCTAAAGTTTGTATGGAGTGGAAAAAATCCAGTTTGGCCAACACAATACCGAAGAACAATTTTGTAGGACTGACGTTATAGGACTTCAAGAGTTACTCTAAAACTATAGCAGTCAAGAAAACTTGAAGAACAGACAAATACATCAATGGCACAAAATAGGGAGCCCAGAAACACACTCATATACAGTCCACTAATTTTTGAGGGAGAAGTAAAGTCAGTGCAATGGAGCCAAGAATCTCTTTTAACACATGGCATTGTAACAGCTGAAGTCCACATGCAAAAGGAAAAGAATGTGCGTAGATACGGATCTTCCATCCTTCTTAAAAATTAACTCAGAATGGACCATAGACCTAAATGGGATGTTCAAGATCATAAAACTCCTGAGAGGAGCATAGCATAGAAGAAGATAGTGTAGGAGAAAATCTAGATGACCTCGAGTAGAGCAAGTGATACGCTGGACTTCATTAAAATTAAAAAAAAAAATTGTTCTGCAAAAGACAATGTCAAGATAAAAAAACAATTAGCCAGAGACTGGGGGAAATTTCTGCTGAAGACACATCTGAAAAGGACTGTTCTGCTTCCCTGCTGGCTCAGATGGTAAAGCGTCTGCCTACAATGCGGGAGACCTGGGTTCAATCCCTGGGTCAGGAAGATCCCCTGGAGAAGGAAATGGCCACCCACTCCAGTATTCTTGCCTGGAGAATCCCATGGACGGAGGAGATTAGGGGGCTACAGTCCATGAGTCGCAAAGAGTCGGACTCGACTGAGTGACTCCAGTTCACATCACTTCACTTCACAACGTATGCAAAGAACACTGAAAACTCAACAGTAACAAATAACTTGGCTAAAAAATGAGAAAAGCCTTTAAGAGACACCTCACCTAAGAGGATATGCAAACGGAAATAAGCATATGAAAAGATGCCCCGGTTCATATATCATAAGAAGGTATGAATTAAAGTAGCAATGAGATGCAACAACCTTTTAGAATGGCCAAAGTCTGAGACACTGACGGCAAACGCTGGACAGGGTGTGGAGAAACAAGAGATCATTTACTTCTGGGGAGGGTGCAAAATGGTACAGCCATGGGGTAGAATAGTTTGGCACTTTCTTACGAAACTAAACATGCTGTTAAGACCCAGCAGTCTAATTTCTGGATATTGACCCGAAGGAGCTGAAAACTTATGTACACACAGAGGTTTGCATACAAATGTTTATATCAACTTTTTTTCATAGCTGACAAAATTTGGAAGCAACAAAGAAATTTTTCAGTCAGTGAATGGATAAATAAAGTATGGTTCATCCATACTCAATGCAATGAGATGGTACGCAGTGCTGAACAAGAGTGAGCCACCGGGCCAGAATAGTAGACGCTTATTACTAAGCGAGAGAAGCCAGCCTGAGAAGGACGCAGAGTGTTTGAATCCAACTGTGCCATCTTCTGGAAAAGACAACACTGAGGAGACATGGAGGAAAGATGATGGCTGCCAGGGAAGCAGAGAGGGGCAGGTGGGCAGGACGCAGGCGGAGGACGTGCACGTGAAGCTGCTCGGTCCTGTCTGACTCTGCGACCCCGTGGACTGTCGCCCCCCAGGCTCCCCTGTCCATGGGCTTCTCCAAGCAAGGATCCTGGAGGCGGTTGCCCTGCCCTCCTCCAGGGGGCCTTCCTCGCCCAGGGATCGTGCCCCACGTCTCCTGTACTGGCAGCAGGTTCTTCACCGCTGGTGCCACCTAGGAAGCCCCACGACACTGTAATGGTGAGCATACGTCACTACGCATTTATCCAAACCCACAGGATGTGCACCCCCGAGAGTGAACCTCGACAGCACCCGTAGACTGCGGGTGTTCATGATACATCAGTGCAGGCCCATCAGTCATAAGAAACGTTGCCCTCTGACGGGGGAGCTAATGCATGTGTGGGGACAGAGGACACACGGGAAATTTTTCCGTGAACCTAAAACTGTTCTAAAAACTGAAGTCAAAAAACTCTTAAAAAGGTATTTAGAAAAGTGTAAACTACATGCTAAGCAAGACATCATGGCCAATTTGGGAAATTCCAAAAAAATATTAAGTGTAGTTCAATATTACTAGAATCATCATGTAGAATTAATGATCATCTTTAGAGACAGAGAGCAGGAGATACAGAAATTCATTCCAATTCATGTTAAAGTACCCCAGAATGGGAAAAGATTGATAATTCCTAAACATTATAAAGCTTTTCCTATGGAAACCACATATACAATGCGAAGTCCACTGCCTCTACTGCAATTTCATATGTGTTGTTCAGAAAGCAAAGCCAAGAGAAGCTACATCCATGCCCATGTTTTGCCCAAGTCTGGGGCAGCTCACCTAACTGCACACATCCAGGGAGCCAGTCAAGCCGTCCAGCCAAGGAGCTGCGTGGACTCTGAGCTGCCGTCCCTTCCAGGGCAGATGCGATTTGCATTCCGAGTCCTGCCAAGTTAATGGCTTGCTTCAAAAATAAAGCAAATGCCTTCTAAGACGTGTGAAATAATCTAGAATGTCCACAGGATGATCCTCACGACATCCAGAATGAAGAAACAGGAAAATGTAACATATTCTCCAGAGAAAAGGCAATCAGGGAGGAACAGCCGTGTGACCCCGAGGTCACCATTAGCAGACCTGGATTTTAATGTAGCCGCTGTTCCTGGTCCGTCAGGTTATAAAGGAGAGCATGTTTGTAATGAATATAAAAACAGTGGGCTTCAGCAGAGAAATATAAACTAAAACAAAATTTTTAAAAAAAAGTGTAAGCTGAAAATGAAAATGACAGAATTTTAAAAAGTCTCTGAATCGGCTGGACAATAGGAGATGACAGAAAACTCATCATTTAAAAAAAATCAATAGAAATTATCAAATTTGAAGAACACGAAGAAAAAACAGAGGAGGATATTTAGATTTTACAGTATAAAAAGGCTAATATGCATGTGTAGGAGTCTAAAAGTGGAAGGAGTGGAGGCTAAGGAAAAAGCAAATATTTAAAGACTAGAATTTTTCCAAATTTGGTGGAACAAATACACTAACAAATTCATCAACCTCAGTGGACACCAGCAAATTAGATACAAAGAAAAGCTTACCTAGGCACATTACAGAGAAACTGGTGTAAACTACAGTGAAAGTCGCTCAGTCGTGTCCGACTCACTGCGACCCCATGGACTATCCAGTCCATGGAATTCTCCAGGCCAGAATACTGGAGTGGGGAGCCTTTCCCTTCTCCAGAGGATCTTCCCAACCCAGGGAGAGAAGCCAGATCTCCCATATTGCAGGCGGATTCTTTACCGGCTGAGCCCCCAGGGAAGCCCAAGAATACTGGAGTGGGTAGCCTACCCCATCTCCAGCAGATCTTCCTGACCCAGGAATCTAATCGGGGTCTCCTAAACGTGGATTCCCCAACCGAGCTACAGGGAAGCCTGGTGCAAACTAAACGTGAAGAGAAGTTTCTAAGGCAATCTGAGAAAAACGACCTCTTGGGCACAGATCAAACACAGAGGCAGAAGCGCCGCAGATGAGAGAGGCTCAAGAGGGGGGCCGACGCCTGGAAGGGCTGCAGCTCCAAGAATACGGGGTGGCCCAGGCTTCTGACCCAATCAGCACTGTTCAAGAAGAAGGCGAAGTAAAGGTACTCTTCAGATAAAAGAAAGTGAACTCAAGTTGTCAGCCTCCCTTCATTACAGGAAATGCTAAATAAAGCTCTCCAAACTGAAGGAGACTGACACGAGATGGAAGCTCATTTCCTCAAGAAAAAAATAAAAGGAATTGGAAATATCAAGAGGAGAAAGGGAGGAGGAAGAACTTCAACCATCTTGAGAAAGTTCCGTGTTCAGGAGCCAGTGATTTTTGTGTTTCTGTTTTCTTCTTCTCTTTGATGGCACTCACATCCTTGTCCGACTCACATTCTTTTGGCTCGTCGAGTCTCTCTTTGATAAGCCTGACACAGTGTTTGTCACTGGTCCTGAACCTTCCTGCTCTTTGCCTTTTAAATCATCTGAAGGCGACATTTTCTCTCTCTGTCTCTCTTGAGCCTACCAGATTCCTTTCACCTTCGTCTCTCATCATTGATCTCTTAGTTCATAATTTGAAACTTCTTCATTCTCAGTGGGAGCATGAAAAAGACTCTGAGTGTACACAATGTGCTCTTCGTTTAGTAAAATTTTCATATATATATATGTATATGCTGCTGCTGCTAAGTCGCTTCAGTCGTGTCTGACTCTTCGCAACCCCAAAGACGGCAGCCCACCAGGCTCCCCCATCCGTGGGATCCTCCAGGCAAGAGCTCTGGAGTGGGCTGCCATTTCCTTCTCCAATGCATGAAAGTGAAAAGTGAAAGTGAAGTCACTGAGTCGTGTCCAACTCTCAGCGACCCCATGGACTGCAGCCCCCCAGGCTCCCCCGTCCCTGGGACTCTCCAGGCGAGAGCACTGGAGTGGGGGCCATCGCCTTCTCCAGTATATGTGTGTGTATATATATATATATATATATCACATTGCCTTTCTGCACTTTCCTGCCAAATAGAAGCATGTCTCAGCAGGCATGATTGCAGGTGGCTCTCTATGCAGGGCCCCTGGACACTGCTCAGATGATCTTCATGCCTAACTGGAGATCTGGGTGAAGTGACCCCAGGCTCCCTGCTCGAGGATGCAACGACGTAGCGAAGGAGCCTGGAGGACTGAACAGAACCAAGTGCACCTGCCTTCCTGGGCGTTTCCATCAGTGTTTGCTGAGACTGTCGCTGCAGGGGCTGATACTGTCTGGCTATTCCTTGTATCTCAGGCTCTTGTGTAGCTACGTGCAAGAGGGCTTGCTCCCTTATGGTCTGAGAGCGAGTCCACTGGGTTAGTCCTTCCAGGCTGCGAAAGCCTCAGCTGCTTAGGGGCAGTTTTCAGCCAGAAGAAATCCAGTCCTCGTGAGACTCTGCCGGGGTCACCTCTCTTTCCCGCGGAGCTTCCAGCACAGCTGCTCCTGAATGCTATCCGTCTGTCCTCAGAGAAGTTGCGGGGCCCTTTTTCTTCCCCGCCCGGCACACGCATTTCAGAGAGTTTGGGAGTTCTGCCAAGAGGCAGGAGTGTGCTCTCTGAAGGACACATGTGGGGACCCAGGGCTTCTTTTAATCTAGGCCCATCTGCACTTTATATACAAGAAATTCATTAAACTTTCTGGCATTCTGATGATACCCTTTCCTGAATTCCTGCATTGAAGCTATTTTTAGCCTCCTTTGATTATCACTGTTGGTTTTTGAGGCAGGGATGGTGGACATCTGGGCTTACATTTCTGCTTCTAAAAAAAAGTGACTATTCAGCTCTTTAAAGACATTTCCTACACATCAAACAAGGAAACTTATGAACCTAATCCCAAACCAGTTATTTTTTTCCTATGTAAATCTGTATTGTGTTTCAAAGTTATTAGTGGAAATGTATGAATATTACCAAGCAGAGCTTCCATTTCCATACTTACAGCTGTCAACGATGTGTGAATTATTTAAATTTAAAATGAATTATTTAAAAACACACGCACATTCTCGTATCTTGCTGGACGACTGGGCGATCTCCCTCCCCAGTAAAGAATCTAAAGACTCTTTTTGTCCTGTTCAAGGTGCAGTCTGATCTAAAGACCACGTTTGAGCATTCTGCCTTCTGTATGCAGCTTCCCACATCCGACCTCTCCCTACTGTGCTTCTCCAGTGTGGCCCTGGCATGGACAGCTCAGAGCCACTTTGCCCTAAATGACAGCCCAGCACTGAGTGTCTTTCCCGAAATAAATCGGGCCTTCCCTGACCACGTGAACCTGCCTGTTTCATGGGCTGAAGTAGCCAGTTTCCATGTGCTCTGGTTTCAGCTCCAGCATTAAAAGCAGATACATTCTCCAGGCTTAGTATGCATTTGTTTCTTTGTCTAAGAGGGGCACACACATGCACACACACTTACACACACACCCCTGTATCACAGGTGGTACTAGTGGTGGAGAACCCGCCTGCCAGTATAGGAGACATAAGTGACGCGAGTTCGATCCCTGGGTTGGGAAGATCCTCTGGAGGAGGTCACGGCAACCCACTCTAGCACTCTTGCCTGGAGAATCCCGTGGTCAGAGGAGCCTGGTGGGCTCTGGTGCATAGGGCCACAAAGAGTCAGACACGGCTGGACCAGCTTCACACACACACAGTCTAGCAACTGATGAAATACAGAGTGGTCCTTTAGAGCACTTACTTATTGAAAAATTATATAAATGCCATTTTAAAAGCTTTGTTTCTATGCTTTAGAATTCCAGTTTATTTATTAGACGTAGTAGGGATTACTGGCAGCTATGGCAAGAGGAGTGTTTAGTATTCAACTCCAGAAGTCACTTACCTTAGCAACCCCATGACTAAATTGTCTAGTTCTAAGTCACTTGGAGAAGGCTGACTCAGGGCTAGGCATTCCCTGCTTTTTCAGGCTCAGGGTCCTCTCTGGATTAGAGAAACCAGGAAGAACTGGAGCTATCGTATTACACAACAAAAGGATCAGCTCAAAATTCACAAGGGTAAGTAAAACAAGGGAAAAAGTCACATAAGCAAACCATATCCAGAAGAAACTTTATTCTAGGGTTGGTGAAACCAAAAATCTACAATACCTTCTTATACAGTTACTTAGACCCTACTGTGTGTTTAGCCTGGATTTCGTGGCTCATTTACCTATACTCAAAGTTCTTCTCTAGATTTTTTCATGAAACCAAAGGCCTCCTTGCTAATAGAGTGGATTGATAAATGTTCTGTGGTTTACATGTGTGTCCATTATTCCAATAGGAGCTGTGGGTGCCATGCAGCTTGTGGAGAAGAGAGATTATTTCCCGTGAGTTGATGAATTTTAATGTCTGCTGTTCTGATGTTAATCAGCCTTGCTTTTCTGGATAAAACTTACCAAAATATCACTGATATTGTTGAATTCCATTTACCAACGCTTTACAAAGAAACTGTGTCTGGCTCTGTGGGAAATATCACCTTTCTGCATTTTTGCAAAGTCATTTTCAGATTTTAGTGTTGGTCTCGCTGAATGATTTAGAATATACCTTTTCTCTATTTCCTGAGAGTGTTTGCATGAAGCTGGTGCTATTTCTTCTCTACTTGTTTACTTAAGCTTCTGTGTTACTTGCTCAGTTGTGTCTGACTCTTTGTGACCCCCTGGACTGCAGCCCGCCGGGCTCCTCTGTCCATGGGACTCTCCAGGCAAGAATCCTGGAGCGGGCTGCCACGCCCTCCTCTGGGGCATCTTCCCGACCCAGGGGCTGAACCGGAGCCTTCTGCTTTGTAGGCAGTTTCTTTACCATCTGAGCCACCATGGAGGCCCAGCCAGTGGCAAAATGTGCACCTGGAGTGTTCTTCGTTCTTTAACTAAAAATTAAACTGCTCTGAGAGCTATAGGACTATTTATGTTTTCTAGTTCCTCATGAGTCAGTTTTGATAACTCATCCTTTTCCAGTAGTTAGTCCATTTCCTCTGTGTTATCAGATTCACTGCCATGTGAGAAGAGACACTTAAACAGGCAGATACTATTTTATTGCATTTTGCCTTATTGTGCTTCATAGATAACGCCTTTTTTTTTTTTGACAAACTGAAGGGTTGTGGCAACTCTGTTTCAAGCAAGTCTATTGATGTCACTTTTCCAACAGTATTTTCTCACTTCAAGTCTGTGTCACATTTTGGTAATCCTTACAAATGTCAGCCCTCTCACNTAAGTAAAACAAGGGAAAAAGTCACATAAGCAAACCATATCCAGAAGAAACTTTATTCTAGGGTTGGTGAAACCAAAAATCTACAATACCTTCTTATACAGTTACTTAGACCCTACTGTGTGTTTAGCCTGGATTTCGTGGCTCATTTACCTATACTCAAAGTTCTTCTCTAGATTTTTTCATGAAACCAAAGGCCTCCTTGCTAATAGAGTGGATTGATAAATGTTCTGTGGTTTACATGTGTGTCCATTATTCCAATAGGAGCTGTGGGTGCCATGCAGCTTGTGGAGAAGAGAGATTATTTCCCGTGAGTTGATGAATTTTAATGTCTGCTGTTCTGATGTTAATCAGCCTTGCTTTTCTGGATAAAACTTACCAAAATATCACTGATATTGTTGAATTCCATTTACCAACGCTTTACAAAGAAACTGTGTCTGGCTCTGTGGGAAATATCACCTTTCTGCATTTTTGCAAAGTCATTTTCAGATTTTAGTGTTGGTCTCGCTGAATGATTTAGAATATACCTTTTCTCTATTTCCTGAGAGTGTTTGCATGAAGCTGGTGCTATTTCTTCTCTACTTGTTTACTTAAGCTTCTGTGTTACTTGCTCAGTTGTGTCTGACTCTTTGTGACCCCCTGGACTGCAGCCCGCCGGGCTCCTCTGTCCATGGGACTCTCCAGGCAAGAATCCTGGAGCGGGCTGCCACGCCCTCCTCTGGGGCATCTTCCCGACCCAGGGGCTGAACCGGAGCCTTCTGCTTTGTAGGCAGTTTCTTTACCATCTGAGCCACCATGGAGGCCCAGCCAGTGGCAAAATGTGCACCTGGAGTGTTCTTCGTTCTTTAACTAAAAATTAAACTGCTCTGAGAGCTATAGGACTATTTATGTTTTCTAGTTCCTCATGAGTCAGTTTTGATAACTCATCCTTTTCCAGTAGTTAGTCCATTTCCTCTGTGTTATCAGATTCACTGCCATGTGAGAAGAGACACTTAAACAGGCAGATACTATTTTATTGCATTTTGCCTTATTGTGCTTCATAGATAACGCCTTTTTTTTTTTTGACAAACTGAAGGGTTGTGGCAACTCTGTTTCAAGCAAGTCTATTGATGTCACTTTTCCAACAGTATTTTCTCACTTCAAGTCTGTGTCACATTTTGGTAATCCTTACAAATGTCAGCCCTCTCACCAGCAATATATGATTAAAACTGGCTGAAGGCTTTGGTGATGGCTAGCATTTTTTTTTTTTTACCAATAACCTGTTTTAAATGAGCGCGTGTACATCGTCCTTTAGACCTGTGAAGCTGTTCCACACTTAATAAACTACAGTGTAGTGTAACCGCAGCTATTACATATCCACTAAGAAAGCAAAGAATTACTTTGATTCTTTTTACTGTGATATTCACTTTATTGAAGCAGTTTGGACCAAACTTGCAACATCTCCAAGCTGTACCTGCACATATCCTAGAAATATCAAAGGCCATTATACATCAGTGAAGGCTTCCCACTGGTGGTAAAGCGTCCACCTGCCAATGCAGGTAGACACAAGACTATGGGGTTCAATCCGTCAGTTGGGAAGACCCCCTGAAGGAGAACAAGGGGGCCCACTCCAGAATTCTTGCTTGGAGAATCCCACAGACAGAGGAGCCTGGTGGGCTGCAGTCCACCAGAGTCAGTCACAGCCAAAACCAGAGTCAGTCACAGACTGAGTGCGCACAGCGGCATCAGTTAGATTTTTAAATGTCTTGAGGACACGCAGCCCCATGCAGTCTTTCAAAAATCCTACCAAGAGATTATGAACTGTATTTTCAAATGACAAGCTTTGGACTTTGTAAGTGTTCTCTATTAATTTTTTTTCTGTTTTCTAATTCTGTTGATGTCTGCCCTATTGTTCATTTCCCTTCTGCTTGCTGCTGCTGCTGCTGCTAAGTCGCTTCAGTCCTGTCCGACTCTGTGCGACCCCGTAGACGGCAGCCCACCAGGATCCCCTGTCCCTGAGATTCTCCAGGCAAGAACACTGGAGTGAGTTGCCATTTCCTTCTCCAGTGCATGAAAGTGAAAAGTGAAAGGGAAGTCGCTCAGCGACCCCATGGACTGCAGCCTACCAGGCTCCTCTGTCCATGGGATTTTCCAGCCAAGAGTACTGGAGTGGGATGCCATTGCCTTCTCCATCCCTTCTGCTTGAACTACATTTAATTCACTCTTTTTTTCCCCTAGCTTCTCAAATTGGAAACGTAGGTCAATGATTTTAAGCTTTTCATCTTTGTTACTGTGAAAATATTTCACAATGAAAAACCAACACACGCACATCCACGGATCATCCCAGCTCACACTGCAAGCTGTGCTAATCCCAGAGGCTTACATGTGCAGCTTGCAGGAAACATTCTCCTGATTAGAGGGAAATGCCGAGGCTGAGAGCCTCCATGCATTTTAAGCTGTACTGTCTGTGACCTGTTCATCTGTCTTCATTTCAGTGATACCCTCTAATTCTTAGCCTGCAACATTCTAGGTCACTGGCAGTGTTGGCTGTCTATCAACATGCACTCAATCATTGGACAGGATTACTCACCCAGAGTAGAATGTGTTCCATGTCAAAAGCTAACATTTAAGCAGCTATTTTGATAATGAGTTTTTGTTCTTGTTCAAGTAATGATATCAGAGTGCCCTGCATGGGGAGTTTTTAATAAAAAGTCTCACATTCTACTTGATCAAAATGCAGTTCTGTCTCTTATTAAGGTGATGAAAGTTAAAACATCAGAGAGGTATTGATCTTTGACTAGGAAGGATCTGATAAATTGACAGTAAGGTAGCAGTAAAAATATTCACCATCTCTGACATTAATGATGTCTATCTAAATATAGGTCATTTGAAAAAATGTAAAAGCCCACATGTTCCTTCCATGAAAAATTGAAAAACCTATGTGCAATGCAGAAGACTTGGGGTGGTTACATATGGATGTGAGAGCTAGACTACAAAGAAAGCTGAGCACTGAAGAACTGATGCTTTTGAACTCTGGTGCTGGAGAAGACTCTTGAGAGTCACTTGGACTGCAAGATCAAACTAGTCAATGTGAAAGGAAATTAGTCCTGAATATTCATTGGAAAGACTAATGTGGAAGTTGAAGCTCCAATACTTTGGCCACCTGATGCGAAGAATGGATTCATTGGAAAAGACCCTGATGCTGGGAAAGATTGAGGGTAGGAAGAGAAGGGGAGACAGAGGATGAGATGGTTGGACGGCATCACCACTCGATCGACATGAGTTTGAGCAAGCTCCGGGAATTGGTGGTGGACGGGAGGCCCGGCATGCTACAGTCCATGGTGTCACAAAGAATCGGGCACGACTAGCGACTGAACTGAACTGAGCAATGGGTAGGGAGGAGCTGAACTTCCCTGGCACCTGTTAATTCACAGTGTAACCTGGGCCCTGTCTGGTTTCTTTTCTGGTATTCCTAGTACATGGATGGAGACACATTCAACATGCATCCGTCCGCCCTGTGCTCCCAGCTTCCAGATAATCAGTAAGGTACCACTTATACTTAGGGCTGATTGTTTTGTTTGCTTTTCCCACTGTCACACTAAAGTTATATTTTAAAATAAGAAGACAGTGAAGGGCTTTCCTGTGGCAAGGCTGGGCCGATGTGGCAGTGAATTCACATGGCAATGACTGTATCCTTCTGGACCTCTTTAAGGACACTTTACAGGTCAGCCCAAAACCTGCGCAGTTGGGCTCATGTGGGGAAGACGTGGCTGGAGCGTGAATGGTCTTTGAAAAAAATAAATGTGCACATGAAGAACACACAGAATGTCGCTGCTTCTTGATATTTTTCTGTAATGGTTTCCAGCGAGTGGCTACTAATTTCTGTTCTGTGGCTTATATGTGACCCTATCAATTTCTGCATAAAAATACCTGGCTTCAGAGAATTTCAGAATCCACCCAACATATATTACTAATAAACAAGCCTCCACGCAGAAAACTGAATGCCTTAGACTCCAGCAAGACCAAGAGAGTAAGTCTGTGTCTTGCATCAGCCATGCCCGGTGTTCTGGTCTCTTGTGCCCGTATAATTTGTGAAGCTTGGAATGAATGCCTTGAAATCTCTTTATTAGCAGAGGTAAAGGTAGACGTTTTCAGTGTCCACACTTCGGAGTCTTCCAGGATATCAGCATCTACACAAGAGTGTTCACAAATGCCTACCAGGGTTGCAAGTGCAAGAGGACCCACGTATTCCAGTGGCCCAGCCTGGCACCTTGTGGAACTGAAGAGGGGATTTTCAGCGCATACTGTAGACGTCATTAAGGCCGTCGGACCCCGAGTTGTTCATTCATAAGAATGCTTCACTCAATAAGCACGTACAGCACCCTGGCGTGTTGGGTCTGACTCTGACAGAAGAGACAGTCAAGGCGCAGCCTCTGGCGGTGGCGTCTCCGTTGCCAGTTTTGGGTGTGTTTCTTTCTTTTTTTTTTTTAAGAGTCAGTCACAGCCAAAACCAGAGTCAGTCACAGACTGAGTGCGCACAGCGGCATCAGTTAGATTTTTAAATGTCTTGAGGACACGCAGCCCCATGCAGTCTTTCAAAAATCCTACCAAGAGATTATGAACTGTATTTTCAAATGACAAGCTTTGGACTTTGTAAGTGTTCTCTATTAATTTTTTTTCTGTTTTCTAATTCTGTTGATGTCTGCCCTATTGTTCATTTCCCTTCTGCTTGCTGCTGCTGCTGCTGCTAAGTCGCTTCAGTCCTGTCCGACTCTGTGCGACCCCGTAGACGGCAGCCCACCAGGATCCCCTGTCCCTGAGATTCTCCAGGCAAGAACACTGGAGTGAGTTGCCATTTCCTTCTCCAGTGCATGAAAGTGAAAAGTGAAAGGGAAGTCGCTCAGCGACCCCATGGACTGCAGCCTACCAGGCTCCTCTGTCCATGGGATTTTCCAGCCAAGAGTACTGGAGTGGGATGCCATTGCCTTCTCCATCCCTTCTGCTTGAACTACATTTAATTCACTCTTTTTTTCCCCTAGCTTCTCAAATTGGAAACGTAGGTCAATGATTTTAAGCTTTTCATCTTTGTTACTGTGAAAATATTTCACAATGAAAAACCAACACACGCACATCCACGGATCATCCCAGCTCACACTGCAAGCTGTGCTAATCCCAGAGGCTTACATGTGCAGCTTGCAGGAAACATTCTCCTGATTAGAGGGAAATGCCGAGGCTGAGAGCCTCCATGCATTTTAAGCTGTACTGTCTGTGACCTGTTCATCTGTCTTCATTTCAGTGATACCCTCTAATTCTTAGCCTGCAACATTCTAGGTCACTGGCAGTGTTGGCTGTCTATCAACATGCACTCAATCATTGGACAGGATTACTCACCCAGAGTAGAATGTGTTCCATGTCAAAAGCTAACATTTAAGCAGCTATTTTGATAATGAGTTTTTGTTCTTGTTCAAGTAATGATATCAGAGTGCCCTGCATGGGGAGTTTTTAATAAAAAGTCTCACATTCTACTTGATCAAAATGCAGTTCTGTCTCTTATTAAGGTGATGAAAGTTAAAACATCAGAGAGGTATTGATCTTTGACTAGGAAGGATCTGATAAATTGACAGTAAGGTAGCAGTAAAAATATTCACCATCTCTGACATTAATGATGTCTATCTAAATATAGGTCATTTGAAAAAATGTAAAAGCCCACATGTTCCTTCCATGAAAAATTGAAAAACCTATGTGCAATGCAGAAGACTTGGGGTGGTTACATATGGATGTGAGAGCTAGACTACAAAGAAAGCTGAGCACTGAAGAACTGATGCTTTTGAACTCTGGTGCTGGAGAAGACTCTTGAGAGTCACTTGGACTGCAAGATCAAACTAGTCAATGTGAAAGGAAATTAGTCCTGAATATTCATTGGAAAGACTAATGTGGAAGTTGAAGCTCCAATACTTTGGCCACCTGATGCGAAGAATGGATTCATTGGAAAAGACCCTGATGCTGGGAAAGATTGAGGGTAGGAAGAGAAGGGGAGACAGAGGATGAGATGGTTGGACGGCATCACCACTCGATCGACATGAGTTTGAGCAAGCTCCGGGAATTGGTGGTGGACGGGAGGCCCGGCATGCTACAGTCCATGGTGTCACAAAGAATCGGGCACGACTAGCGACTGAACTGAACTGAGCAATGGGTAGGGAGGAGCTGAACTTCCCTGGCACCTGTTAATTCACAGTGTAACCTGGGCCCTGTCTGGTTTCTTTTCTGGTATTCCTAGTACATGGATGGAGACACATTCAACATGCATCCGTCCGCCCTGTGCTCCCAGCTTCCAGATAATCAGTAAGGTACCACTTATACTTAGGGCTGATTGTTTTGTTTGCTTTTCCCACTGTCACACTAAAGTTATATTTTAAAATAAGAAGACAGTGAAGGGCTTTCCTGTGGCAAGGCTGGGCCGATGTGGCAGTGAATTCACATGGCAATGACTGTATCCTTCTGGACCTCTTTAAGGACACTTTACAGGTCAGCCCAAAACCTGCGCAGTTGGGCTCATGTGGGGAAGACGTGGCTGGAGCGTGAATGGTCTTTGAAAAAAATAAATGTGCACATGAAGAACACACAGAATGTCGCTGCTTCTTGATATTTTTCTGTAATGGTTTCCAGCGAGTGGCTACTAATTTCTGTTCTGTGGCTTATATGTGACCCTATCAATTTCTGCATAAAAATACCTGGCTTCAGAGAATTTCAGAATCCACCCAACATATATTACTAATAAACAAGCCTCCACGCAGAAAACTGAATGCCTTAGACTCCAGCAAGACCAAGAGAGTAAGTCTGTGTCTTGCATCAGCCATGCCCGGTGTTCTGGTCTCTTGTGCCCGTATAATTTGTGAAGCTTGGAATGAATGCCTTGAAATCTCTTTATTAGCAGAGGTAAAGGTAGACGTTTTCAGTGTCCACACTTCGGAGTCTTCCAGGATATCAGCATCTACACAAGAGTGTTCACAAATGCCTACCAGGGTTGCAAGTGCAAGAGGACCCACGTATTCCAGTGGCCCAGCCTGGCACCTTGTGGAA
This sequence comes from Litocranius walleri, assembly GCA_006410535.1. NCBI lineage: Eukaryota > Metazoa > Chordata > Mammalia > Artiodactyla > Bovidae > Litocranius > Litocranius walleri. Next base: position 2,567,408 of record SJYG01000068.1, read on the forward strand.
CTGAAGAGGGGATTTTCAGCGCATACTGTAGACGTCATTAAGGCCGTCGGACCCCGAGTTGTTCATTCATAAGAATGCTTCACTCAATAAGCACGTACAGCACCCTGGCGTGTTGGGTCTGACTCTGACAGAAGAGACAGTCAAGGCGCAGCCTCTGGCGGTGGCGTCTCCGTTGCCAGTTTTGGGTGTGTTTCTTTCTTTTTTTTTTTTGTCTTCCACTGTCAAAGCGTCTGGAGAGAGAGTTTCCATCCCCTGGGTTGGAGTGTGTTATCTCTGCCTCAGCAGCGGTAACCCCCTGCCCAGCACATCATGAAGACAAGCCAGCGTTGCTGACGGTCAGCGTGGGCACCCGCCTGGAGTGAGGCCGTCACTTTCGTGCTGGCCCTTCATCCCTGCCTCCCCCCTCCAGCCTCCCTGTGAGCTCCTGTGGCCTCGAATCCGTCTGCCTGCTGTGGTTACTGCCTGAGCCACAAACTTAGACCTCTGGAAACTGTCTCATATGCTCTGTTCTCAGAGAATGGAGGCCATGCCCCGAGAATTTTAGGCGCTACTCACCATTCATCAGGGCTTCTCTCGTGGCTCAGACGCTAACGAATCCATTTGCAATGCAGGAGACCAGAGTGTAACCCCTGGGTCAGGAAGACGCCCTGGAGAAGGGAATGGCAACCCACTCCAGTATTCTTGCCTGGAGAACCCCATGGACAGAGGAGCCTGTCTGTGTCCCCTGAAGGGCTACAGTCCATGGGGTCACAAAGACTCAGGCATGACTGAGCGAATAAGCTCACTGACCATTCATTACTGGAGATGAAAATCAGGAGCATACAGTCTGAAAAGAGCTTTGGGGTGAGATGACTGGAAGATCCATCCCAGGTGCAGAAGGGGAGGGGTGAGGGTGAGAGAGGAGGAGGGCGTGTGACCCTCCGCCGTCCTGGCAGCCTCAGGAGGAGCCAGGCGGGTAGGGACTTGGCGCTTGTCCGCTGGGCCGGGCCTGGGTCTTCCCTCCCAGCTCTCCCTGCAGGGACTGCGCGGGAGCCTCCTGGCTCTTTCTGGGCGGGACTCGCTCTCCAGCCCCAGGATGCCCACTCTGCAGGGATCCGCAGGGCTCATCGCTCACTTCTTCCTTGACACGTCGTCTCAGAGAGCACCCCCGGCCCCCCGACTCAGGATCACAGGCGCTGCCTCGCGTTCTGTCCTCCGCATTTATCACCGCAGTACACGCTGGGCCCTTCACCGACCAATTCCCACGTTTGCTGCCTTCCTCCCTCGTGAGAAGGCAAGCTCCAGGTGACAACTGTTCCTCAGCCTGGCGTGTGGCAAGCGGTCAGAGAGCATGCATTCGCTTGCAGTTTCTAGTGGGGTTGTTTCCTTGTTGCTCCTGTTAGGCTGCAGGGCGTGCGTGTGTGCCAAGTCGCTTTAGTCTGTCTGACTCTCTGCCACCCCGTGGACTGTAGCCCGCCCGCCTCCTCTGCCCAAGGGATTCTCCAGGCAGGAATACGGGAGTGGGCTGCCATGCCCTCCTCCAGGGGACCTTCCCCACCCAGGGATCAAACTTTTGGCTCCTGTGTTGCAGGAGGACTTTTACCACTGAGCCACCGGGGAAAGGCCACAGTATAGGACGGGTTTTCCATAAACGTGTGTGTGTGTGTGTGCACATAGAAAACAGGAATTATTTGTTGTCATTATTACAAGGATTATACAAAGAGAGAAATGATGGTGATTAATGCTACTTTTACCCTGAACTTACTCACTAGCTTAATTCCATAACTTTATTCCGTATTATATTCCTGATTTTACCTAACTTTATTCACCTCAATATGGGCCTACTCTCCCTAAACTTTTTTTTCCCCTTATAATATTAAAAACCTCCAGATCTGATCACAGGGATTTTGAAGGGGGGATTATGTTATGGGTGAGCTCGCCCACAGCTGCCGACAGCCCCTTCACAAATCAGATCACTGAGTACGTTTTAAATCAATGTCATTTTAAGTAGTGACTGTGTGCATACCAAATGTGCAGGAAGATGAAAGAAATACCTTTTAAAAACTGCTCACATAAATTTTTCACAAGTCCGACCATGCCCAGAAAATGACATTAATCATAAGATAATACACATATGATTTTTAACATTAATCATAAAATAATACACATATGATTTTTAATGCTAATATATCACTTTGCTAAAGTGTGAAAGAGAAACTGAAAAGAAATAGGGTGACAGACATAGTTTCAGTTTTTCTAGATGGATAATCCAACACTTTGGCCACCTGATGCCAAGAGTTGACTTATTGGAAAAGACCCTGATGCTGGGAAAGATTGAAGGCGGAAGGAGTAGGGGACGACAGAGGACGAGGTGGTTGGATGGCATCACTGACTCAATGGACATGATTTTGAGTAAGCTCGGGGAGTTGGTGATGGACAGGAAGGCCTGGCCTACTGCTGTCCATGGGTTGCAAGGAATCGGACATGACTGAGCGACTGAACTGAATTGAAATGAATCCTTAAAAATCAGAGAAGAATACAATCTTGCTATGAGTTGTATTAGTAAACGTAGCTCTAAAGGGAAGCTGGGAGCAAGCTGGCTCCAACACTGACTCCTCCCTCCCACGAGGCCAGTCTGTCTCCAGGCCCTCTTCCTCTCCCGAGGGCTCACACAGCCCCCAGGCACTCCCCTGCTGCCAGGCCAGGCCCTCCCTGGTGACTCCCCTGCCCTGCACTTGGGCGAATTCTGGCCCAGAATCACCTCCCATGGGAATTCCTCCAGCTCCCCAATCTCGGGGTGCCCTGGGAAGAGCAAGAGTCTTAATTAATGGTTTTTAATGATTTTTAATGACCTTGCCTTTGATATTCATCTTCTTGCTCCCCTTGTAAATTCAGTTTCAACTCTGTATAAATGATTATACCCCAGGTAAGCCACTCTGCATTCACTGGAAAAAGTCTCCTTTTATGCATAAAGAGGTTCCATGCTTTGAGAAGCCTGGACTCTAAAGAGCACTATATCAGGATGCTGGCTCTGACTTAGAGAGGTCCAGACTATTGTTCTCAAGACCCTCAGAAATCTAACTTCTCCTGCAGGATATTAAGTGCACACATTCAGTCTTGGCATCAAATAAAAATCGGCCTAGTTGGAAACTTCTCAGACTGTTTATCCATTTTAAGGGCAAATTAAAATAATACGATTTAGTAAAATGATAAATTTTGAAAGTTCCCATTAACCATAGGATATATTTCACAGCAAAATTTGTCCCAGTTGTTTATTTGGGATTTCCAAAGCTCCTGTTAATTAAACAACAACAACAACATTTAGAACATTTGGGGCATAGAGTTGGGGTGTAATTATGGTATTACAAAGAAACGGCTGAAATTTCCAACTCTGGACTATGTGGCATGGATACAATGGAATAACAGACTCTGTGTGACCTGTTTCTTTACACTGTAATTTTAAATAGACCTGTTTTGAGGGGACCCAGCGAGGGGCTGGACCACATTCGCCGCTTTCCCTCCTACAGTGATCCTCTGCAGGACTCCTCCAGAGACGCCAGCACTGTACAGTGTCTCCTGTGTCCTGGACCAGAGGCGGGCCAGCTTCCTTAAAGCAGCAAACAGCAACCGCAGTTTTTCAGCCCTTACACCTGGGCAGCGGCCACTCTACTCTGCCGGTAGCTGGGAGAAGAGACGGCGGGTTAACACGCGTCTGTGCTCCGATGAGTTTCACTTACAGGAGCAGGGGCCTGGCCAGCCTGGCCCCAGGACCAGTGTTTGATGACCCCTGGCCAGCAATGCAAGGCGGTCACCTGCCCGAGGAGAGCTCCCAGTGATGGGAGGAGGCGAAGGCAAGGTGGGACGTCCCCGTGGGCTGTGCCCGGGGTTGGAGGGGCCGGACCGAGGGAGTGACCCCACAGGTGGGGACGTAGAGCATCCAGAGGAGGGAACCCCACAATGAGTTCCAACCTTAAGTGTCTTCATGGAAATGTCAAAGCGTGGTATCACAGTTCCAACTGAAATTAACCAACGTGGGAGAGGGACACAGACTGAGAAATCCATTGACAGAAAGTCAGTGGGAAAGGGAAGTGCTGGAGCTAAGCTCTGAAGGCAGATTTGCCCGGTGTGCATTTTTTCCCAGGTATTTGACAAACATTGGCTGAAGCACGGCCATGTGTCAGGGGCGTCTCTGGGCGTCAGGAAGACGGCGACAAGCCACACAGAGCGGCCCACATCTTCCCGGTGAGATGGTCCAAGGGGGACCAACACTCACAGACAGGCGGCCGGGGCCTGTGCCGGGAGCTGGAGGGAGGCGGGGAGGGTGAGGAGGGGAACGCGGTCAGGAGCGAGGTCGGGGAGGACTCTGGAGATTGTAGACTATGGGGCTTGTAGACCACAAGCGGGGCTGCGGATCAGGAGGGGTGAGGGGGGCTGCTGGAGGTGTGAGGATGGGGAGCTGCTGGCCCTGGTTTGCCTGCTGGCGTGGGGAGAATCGGGCTCAGAGTCACACGTGGAAATGGGGGGGGGCAGTAGAGAGGCCCTCACTGTGGTCCTGAAGTGAGACAGAGGCCTGGCGAGAGCACAGGGCTGGCCCCTCACCTACCCGTCTCAGGAGCTCGGATACCGGCCCCAGGTGAGACCCCCAACCATGGGGGAGTGTGGGGGTCACCCGAGGACAAAGACCAGCTCTCCCTGGTAGTAGCCAACTCCTGCGTGACAAGCCAGCCCCAAACCAAGCCAGCAGCTGGAGGCAACAGACATATTCACAGCTCCTGAAGAACAGCTTCGCCACGTGGTCCTGCCTCCAATCTTCTCGGGAAGGCGGCGTCAGTCTGCCCATCGGGGCTGCACTACCTAAAAGCTTGACCGGCCTGGGAGACCCAGGTCCCCAACGGCACGTCACGCAGCTGCAGGAGAGGCTCCTGGGAGACCATGGTCCTTGGCACGTGGGCCCCTGCGTGTCCCTGAGACCAGGCAGCTGGTTTCCTCAGAGCCATGTGTCTCCAGAGCAGCATCAAAAGCGATGGTCCAGCACGGCTGTGCTTCTCCAGGCTCCACGGGGGAGGGCCTGCTGGAGGACAGGGGACCCCAGGCTGGCTCCTGAGGCCGCCATCCTGCTCATTCTGATGGGGCAGGACGGAGTTCAGGCCCTGGTGAATGAATGTGTCTCAATCCCATGAGTGCGTGGCTCTCACTTGGAGAAACACTGATGCCAGCAGAGGACTTATGAAAGGACCTGAAGAGGTCGGGTGGCTGGGACTTGAGTTTCAGAAAGAAAACATTCTCCCATCACTGTCCCAGTGCCACCCACCAACGGCTCTCCTGCCAGCAACTCAGACGCCAAGCCATTTATCACGGAGGTCACTTCAGATCAACATAAATCCAAAGGTTGGGGACAGGCTCCCTCTCAGGTCCCAGAAAGATCCCAGGCTGCGGCAGAACTAAGCCAGCTTTGTCTTGCACGCTCGCAGGTTCTTCTCTGCGGGGACTAGGCTACAGGAAACCATAGGTGGCTGAGGTTAACTGTCCAACTCTCTTGACCACGTCAAGTCGTTGTCATGGAAACCAGCATCACACTCAGTTAGCTACCCCTGTGAACCTTGTTACCTACACCTGGATGAACAAGCATGTAGTAATCCCCTACAACCTGCTCTTTAAGCTTCCTGGAGTACCAGCCTCGGCCCCCAACACGAGATGAGTGTCTGCCTCCTGAAAAAGAGTTAGTCGTGTCCGACTCCTTGTGACCTTGTGTATTGCAGCCCGCCAGGCTCCTCTGTCCATGGGATTCTCCAGGCAAGAACACTGGAGTGGGTCGCCATGCCCTCCTCCAGGAGATCTTCCCGATCCAGGGATGGAACCTGCGTCTCCTGCATTGCAGGCAGATTCTTTATCGTCTGAGCCACCGGGTCTGTCTCCTAAACTGTAAGCCTTTTAGGGGATACAGAACATGCCTGCTGATTACACAAACACAGTGCGGAAGCCAGGGCCCCTCTGAGCTAAAGGGAACTCTGGTCACTGCAAGGGCTGGAGTTACCAGGCCAACTCGGCCAGGATGGGAGCCCCATGATTTGGTCAAACTCCTGTCTAGATGATTCTGTGAGGGTCCTTTTTAGACTAGTGGTGGTGGTTTAGTCGCTAAGTCATGTCCGGCTGTTGCAACCCCATGGACTGTAGCCTGCCAGACCCTTCTGTCCATGGGATTCTCCAGGCAAGAATACTGGAGTGGGTTGCCGTTTCCTTCTCCATTTTAGAATTGACCAGCTTTTAAATCAGTGACTCAGAGTGCAGCAGACGACCCTGTGTGAGGCAGGAGGGCCTCATCCAATCAGTGGAAGAGCTTACAAACAAAGGCAGAGGATTTTCAAAGGAGAAGCAACTCTGCCCAAGACCACGACATTCATACCCTCCCGAGTCCCCAGAATACAGCTCTTAGACTCCAGATGACAACATCAGTTCTCTGAATTTCCAGGAACCTTCCTGCCCTGTAGATTCCAGACCCATCATCTCCACATTATACAAGCCAATTGCTTAAAGGAAAACTCTCTCAGTGGATAGATATAGACAGATGATAAAGAGATTAATTCTATTGATCTGTCTCCCTGAAAAAGCCTGACAAAATCACCACCCTTTAAGACAACCGGAAGACCCTTCCCTCCAAGGCTGGATGGAGGAGAGTGTGGGGGTCCAGCCAGGGCTGCCCACATCCCTGGGCCCTGACTGCAAAAAGTGCAGAACGTTTGTCAAATATTGTAGTTCATCTGCATAACAGAATTTTATCAAGGAAAGCTCAGTCCAACAGTCATGCAACAGGCTGCTGTTTTCACTGATTGAAGCCCATCTCAGCCACGCAGGAGGCCGATCCGCAGACTGCTGGGACATGAGGGGCGCCTGTGGACGTGACCCTTCTGGGCTGTGACACACTTGCCTGAAGGCCTGCTGTCTACACCGCAGCCATGCACTTCCCAGCCAGGGGTGAGGGAAGGCGGTGGGAGGAGCACTGAGGAACACCCCTGAACGCCCGACGCGTCTCTCCCCAAAAATGGGGACAGAGCCGGCTGCTTCCGTGGGTGAAGCAGTTTTGGGGTGAGGGGAGTGGTGGAGGCTGTTCTCCCCAGCCACCCTTTTCTTTGGGGCTCGGATCTCACAGAAGCGCTTTTCCAGGTCCTTCCTTCCCATCTCCCCCTGCCCCAAAGGCCCCTGCCCTCAGTTACAGGGCATCAGGTCTGCACTTGTGGCTCTGCCCTGGTGGGTGTGCCCTCCCCTGGAAGCAGGGTCTATGCAGTCATGTGCAGGAGGAGCTCACGAGGCGGGGGCCTCACACAGTGACCAGGGACACTAAGGCCCAGAGACAGACGAGCACAAAGAGGAGACGAGGTGGAGACGCCGTCCACGCCCAGAGACCCCTGAGGCCACCAGGGTGGGCAGGGGGCCTGGGCCTCCAGAAGTGGGAGGGGTCCGTTTCTGCTGTTTGAACACACTCAGCATGAGGTGCTTTGCTGTGGCAGCCTGGGAAACCCCCAAAGCGGGGCAGGCCTGCTGGGCAGGGGAAGGGTGCACAGAGAGGACCCAGGCCAACTGTGCTTCCCACGCCTGAACCCCAAAGCCCCCCAGCGCCCCCCCTAAACCCAGAGCCCTGCTGGCCAGGGCAGGGGCTGACGGGGCCCCTCCGCCTCCTGGTCCCTGATCCCAGGTGACAAGGCTGCTCTCTAAACACATTTGCGACTTTCCCAGATCAAGCAGAGACAGTATTCGACTCCACTCTTCCTGGACAGCAGTGTCTGGGCAGCTAGCCCAAACCAAGAATCTGTGCACGCACACCCGGCCACGCTCAGGTCTCAGTGACGTGGGCAGGTAGGGGCTCACGTGGCCAGAGTCCACTTCTCTGTCTTGTAAATTGATAGCTCCAGAGACAATGATGAAAGGGGCAGAGAGGACCCTTTAAAATTATAAACATATCAACATGAGCCGCAAAGTGAACGGACCTCCAGGTCATCATGTGGGTGACGGAGGCCTCAAAAAGCACAGATCTGCAGGCTTCTGTTGATATGAAATATCCAGCACAGGTAGGTCCAGAGAAGGAGAGGGAAGAGGCACGGTTGCCAGAGACTGAAGGAGAAGGGGAACCAAGGAGAAACCGCTTAACGTGACCGAGTTCTACTTTCCAGGGAAACCGGTGGTGACTGGACAGTGCCCCTGGACTGTGCAGTCTAAACTGGCTAATGTTGTGTTCTGTGAATTTCATGTATTCTGTTATCTGAAAAAATTCAGGTCATCGTCTGAATTCTGAGAAATCCACCCATCCCTCTTATTCTCCATCCATCCTGGTGCAGACTGTAGAAGCCGCCGTGTCTCCAAAAAGTCCTCTCCAATCATCTTTCTGAGGTTGACTCTCCAAGGCCAACCTGACAGTTCTTAAGAAATTACGAGATTTACCTCGAAAAAGGATGACCAGCCAGGAGCCGGCCACACCCACCAAATTGTGAGTTCCCATCCGCGAAGCAAAGACTCCACACTTGAGCTGCTATTCAAGAAAAGTCTAGCTTCCCCAAGGATTTTCTTCAAATATAGTAAAGAGAGAACGTCTCCCATTGTCTTTTGTAGGTTCTTGTTTACAGAAAATAAAATTGTAAATGAATGGTACTTGTCGTCAACTGCTACAAGCATTCGAAATTTAGAAGTTAAATTCCACACTTGAAAACCAAAGCTGAACGGAATGTGGGAATGTGTCGGAATGTGGGAATGTGTCACCCTTTTCTGGCAATTCTGACTAGGAAAGAAATGTCCTCAGGCAGTGGAAGAAGCTTCCCTAAATAAGCTCTGAAGCACTTTTCAGGGAGAGAGCTCGTTGGGGTCACTAACCCCAAGTATGGAACGAAGGGAGAGACGACAGATGTCAGTGAACTCACAGCCACGGACTGCGAAGGGCCGACTCACTGGGAGGGACCCTGCTGCTGGGAAAGATCACGGGCGGGAGAAGGGGACGGCAGAGGACGAGATGCTGGATGGTGTCACCGACGAAACAGATTTATAAATCTGGGACCCAGACTCAAAGGTCACCAAGGAAAGACGAAATTCAAGATAAAAGGTAAAGGTATTTAATGTGGCAAAGCAGACCCCTGGGTTGGAGTCTCCCTCTTTCACTCTGTGACACAGGGCATTTTATTTAGGCATCTCCTTCTCCCTAAAGCAAGAGTGCTGTGTGTGTGCTCAGCTGCTCGGTCGTGTCCGACTCTGTGCGACCCCACGGACAGTAGCCCGCCAGGCTCTTCTGCTCTGTGGACTGCGGCCTGCCAGGGCCCTCCACCCCATGGACCCTGGCCCGCCAGGCCCCTCTGCCCCATGAACCCTGGCCAGCCGGGCCCCTCCGCCCCGTGGACTTCTCCAGGCAAGAATACTGCAGTGGAGATCTTCTCGACCCAGGGATGGAACCCACGCCTCCTGCACTTAGGTGGGTTCTTTATCACTGAGCTGCTGGGGAAGCCTGTAAAGCAAGAGACTTGCCCTTAATTAAAGACTTATCCTGAGGATTAAATCAGCCAACATACATGAAACACTTAGAACTGTGTCTGGTCCCCAGAGTTTGCTGAATAAATATCCACTTATTACTTAAAATTTATTAAAACCCTCAAGCTTACACAGCCAGATTATATAATGTACAAGGACAAAGCGGGCAACGTCTGAGTTCAGCTTTGTGAAATCCCAAAATGACAATACGAAATTTCATAAACTCTTGGCTTGAGTGTGAAAACAGATTGCCAACTGGCCGTTAGAGACTCGGTGGATTTTCTCGAATTTTTGAGCTGGGAACAGTCCTGGAAATTGTCAGGGGGGTTTCAACCGAATCTCATTTTGTCAGCAGTGAAACCAAAGAAGGGAGAGAGCGCTACATCCCCTGGCCTCCCTGCAAGCCGAGGTCAGAGGTTGAACCTGAGCGCGAGCCCCTAACGAGGGCAGAGGGCCAACACCGTCACACCTGCCGGCTGGCGCCATCCTGCCTCTGTCCCTCAAGCCCGACCTGCGTGCCCCTGCCCCGCGCTCCAGACGCGCTCTGCTTCCTGCACGAAGTGTCTTCCTTTCAACAAGAGGGAAAGACCCCGTGGAGAAGGGGCCGTGGTACCTACTCACTTACGTGGCCTTGATCTTCTGGCTCAGGTCTCTGGAGAAGGAAGACAGCTGTGTCTTGAGCTGTAAGACACCACCCCTGACCCTTGCCTGTGGCCCAAGCTCAGGGTGGTCAGGCCCTGAGCCCCAGCCCTCATCCTGCCCTGGCCGGAGGGATGGCCCATGCCTGTCCTGCCTCCCCACTGGACAGGGAGGAAGGAGAATGCCTGCTCATCAAACTCCCACACGTTGCTCGCTACCAGTCACGGAGTCCATGTTGCTCCCTCCTCCAGCAAGATGAAGGTGGGGACCTTTCTTCAAGGTGGACACTGGAGGTCGTCTCAGGGCCAGGGGCTGAAGCAGAGGGAGGAGCAGGCTCAGGCAAGCCAAGGACACCAGGAGGAGGCCGTCCGGGGCCCCGGGAGACCCTGTCCCCAACCCCCTCAGCTCTTAGCAGCACCAGCAGCAGCTCCTGAAAGCATTCACCCTCCGTCCTTTAGAGGCCAGACGCCCCTCCCGCTCCCTCCAGCTCTTTCCCCCAGCCACCCAGGCCCCTGGGCTGGCCCGTGTGAGAGGAGCAGGGAGGAGCAGCCCCGGCTCCGCTCGGACCTGTTTCTCTCACTTCAACTTCTGTGCCCCACTGCTTCTGCTCCAAGTTCATCGCCAAAGGCGTGTTGCCCGGAAGCTCACACTCTACACGAGGGCTCCTCGCAGAGCTCAGCCTCCAGGGAGGAGCACTGCTCTCGGCTCACAGGAAACCTCCTGCCCAGGCCCGCCTGCGACCGGCCGAGGGGAGGAGGAGATGAGCACCACCCCTCCGCAGTCTGACCAGAACCAGGACGCCACCCCGCCCCACGCCCCCTTAGTATAAAAGAAGCCTGGACCCTACCTCGGGGGAGTGGTCCTCTGGGGCCCTGGACCCTAACTCGAGGGAGTGGTCCTCCGGGGCCCTGGACCCTAACTCGAAGGAGTGGTCCTCCGGGGCTCTGGATCCTAACTCAGGGGAGTGGTCCTCTGGGGCCCTGGACCCTAACTCAGGGGAGCGGTCCTCCGGGGCTCTGGACCCTAACTCAGGGGAGTGGTCCTCTGGGGCCCTGGACCCTAACTCAGAGGAGGCGGTCCTCCAGGGCAGGAGTCACCATCTTCTTGGTCCGTTGGCTTTAAGAATAAAATCGCTATTCCTGGCCCCCATACCAGGTGTCCCGGCTGACAGGCCTGCCGTGACGTGAGCGGGGTGACCCTGGGCCTGGGCACAGGAGGGCAGCAGGGCTTCATCCCAAACCCGCCAGCCAGTCATCACCCTACCTTTGTGGGGCCGCCCAAGCTGACCACACACTGCCTCCTGGAAGGGTCTGCAGGGCAGAGCTCTGCCAACCCCCTCCTTTCTCCTTCTGGAACCTTCTGCAGTCTCCCCTCCTCCTACCTGTAAACGCTGGCGCCATGTGGAGCCCCGTTCCTGGAAGGAGCTAAGCAGCCCTGGCACAGAGACGCTTCAGGGGCTTCACGGGGCGTCAGCAAGCCGCAGCTGGAAACAAACACGGCCTCAGTTCCCAAGCCTTCATCTCCCTACCACGACAAGTGGGAAGGACGTCACCTCCAGCTCTGAGCTCCGTTATATTTTTCTGGAGTCTCGTCTCCACACAATGAAACAAGTAACTGGAACTCACAAAAATTCTAACATTCGAATAATTTTTTTACCACCTTATGTATTTTTTACTGATTACCTAGCAATCACTATGACCTTTAAATGATTGTGTTGTTCGTACTTCTCATTTGTGAAGCACCGTTGACTCAATTTGGGGGAAATGCACAAATAACATGGGCATTGATATCATTCTTCCATTAATTGAGATCCTCACTGATTTTATTGTGAATTTATATAAATGGGCTTTTTAAAAAAATAAATGCTGGGATAAATATTACAGAGGAACCCAAAACCTTCATCCTAACAGGAAATTACAGTCTCCTTTATGTAAATAGGCGTATTATACTTTTTGGGAAAGAATTGCTATGGAAACACTTTCTGCAGTATTTCTTCCTCAAAGCCTTGGGCTGCTTAAGATGCCAGGCATCATGCAAACGTGATCGGGGTAATCTCTCCAACAAGCCAGGAAGGTGGAGGCCATTTGTCTCCCAGGTGCAGATGAATGAACTGAAGAGAGCTTCAAACACCTGCCCGAGATGGCCAAGTCTCTAGACTGACGTAAGACAGCACCCAGCTTTCTGAAGGGCTCTGCCTGTCACCCACATACACGGAGGGGTCCCTGCTAAGTGCCCCGACTCACTGTGTTGGAATTTAGCAAGTGGAGCCGGAAACGTCCATCACACCCATGAAAATCCCAAGAACAGGCAGTGAGGAGGGTTCTGTGTGGGCCGCTGGGTAACACAGGGCCCTCACTGATGCCAGCCGGAGTTTATGCTGGCTGGCAGGATGGCGGGCAGGGCTCCCTGTGCCCCACATGGTGCTGGCTGAGAAGACCCGGGGGTTTTCCCTGAAAGACCTGGGCGGCCCAAGACAGCCACCCTCACGCCTGGAAGGCTGAGCTCAGCAGAGGCTGTTGGTGGAGCCCCACAGGCGGCCTCTCTGGCCAACAGCCCAGCCATTCCCGACTCTTCTGTCTGCACACATCCTCAGAAAGTGCCCGGTACTTGGAGAGCGAGCACCGCCGATTTCTTCACACTCAGGCCAGTAGATGCTGCCGCTCCATGTGCGCTGGGCACCGAAGTTGTGGCCACCTTGAATGAGCGCCAGAGCTCTTCTGAGACCAGTCCTCGCCTCTGGCTCCAGCTCCACAGAGGAAACACGGCTGTGACCGCCTGCTCTGGAGCACGCAGAGGTCTTCTGCCCCGCCACAGTTTATTTCACGTAAAAGTCTTTGCGCATCGGGTATTGTCTCTAAACACAAAGTGGCTGGCACTTCACAGCCAGGCAATTACCCTCCTTTCCCCTGACGGGTGTGGTTTGGAAGGCCTTCTGCCTCAGAGGGAGTTGATCTCATGTTAAACTCCTTCCTCAGTGCATTCAAGACCACCCACTCTCATGCACACACATCCATACCTCTTTGTTTCATATATTAAACAAAAAGCGTCTCCACCGCCAACCTGAGATGAAGTGCACACGCCCACGTGGAATGAAAGTGCGAAGCTTGCCAACGCATCCTTCATCCGGCTGCCTCTGCCCATCTGTCCCACCCCGCCCTTGGATGGCTGGCCTGGGAGGTTTGGGCTTGCCCATCCTGAGGGCGAGTGGGGAGCTTGTCTTAAATGGATCCGCAAGGAGAGGACCTGTTCTTCACCTAAGTGGCGGGTGACAGTGGTCTGTAAGTTGGCTTTGCTGGCCTGCCTGGGGATCTCCTAAAGCCTGGAGACTGTGCTCCTTCTCCTCCGTTCATTTGGTCTAGCCTCTCATCGTGGCAGATATTCATCTCCCTGAACGCTATCACCAGCCAGACTACCCTGAGACAGCGCAAGATTCTTGTCTCCCAGTTCCTCCAACACAAGGTTCTTGTAGAGTCTGCCTTCAGGATCTGGGCTTCTGTGGTGTCTCAGACAATAAAGAATCTGTCTGCAATGCAGGAGACCTGGGTTTCATCCCTGGGCTGGGAAGATCCCCTGGAGAAGGAAATGGCAACCCACTCCAATATTCTTGCCTGGAGAGCCCCATGGACAGAGGATCCTGGAGGGCTAAAGTGCATGGGTCACAAGGATCACCTTCTAGAAATGTGCCTCCTTCACACAGGGCCCTGATTACCCAGACTCCTCCTTACTGGGCCACTTTGCTAATCAAGTTTCCTCTTTTTTTTTAATCTTCCAAACTACCTGTATTTCCAGGAGACAGAGCCTCGGGATGCACCAAATGGTGGAGTCCAAGGACTCTTGGGTTCTCTGGGGGAGAACACGCTCTGGAGGTGAAGCCTCTGGATCCTCACGCTTCCCGGCTCCTGCCTCGAGGTGGGTGGGCATGACCCCGATTGAGTGCCTGAGCTGCTCAAGATGTGTGACTTAAACCCACAAGACCACTAGCATCGTCCCCTTGGAATGGAGGGGGCTGGAGAAGGGAGAGGGCCAGCGGAGGAGCTGGCCTCCTGTTGAGACGTGGCCGTGCACCCTCGGGCGCATCCATGTGCTTCTGAAGGTGTGCTCCCTGTGACATTGCCCTCTGCCTCCACCAAAAGGCCCTCTCCCAGTTACGTCCCTGACTTCCAGGTTGCTGTGCCGTCCGGACCCACAGCCTGAAGCTACCTTCCTGGAGGACCCAGTGTTATCTGAAGAACTCACTCAATATTCCGTCAAACACAGCCATTAAATTCACCCTGTTGTGGTTTAAAGCTGTGCCACGTGACTCTGCGGGGCTGCAGCTGTTATGGCATTAGGGAGGATTTGTTGTTCAGTTGCTAAGTCATCTGACTCTTTGCAGCCCCAAGAACTGCAGCATGCCAGTCTCTTCTGTCCTCCACTGTCTCACGAATTTGCTCAAATTCATGTCCATTGAGTTGGTGAGGCCATCCAGCCATCTCATCCTCTGTCGTCCCCTTCTCCTCCTGCCTTCAATCTTTCTCAGCATCAGGGTCTTTCCCAGTGAGTTGGCTATTCACATCAGGGGGTCAAAGGATTGGAGTTTCAGCGTCAGCATCAATCCTTCCAATGAATATTCAAAATTGGTTTCCTTTAGGACTGACTGGTTTGATCTCCTTGCTGTCCAAGTGTAAGTTACTGCAAGATAAGTTACTGCCAATCTGGACAAGATGTGAGTCTTCCTAGATATGGAAACTCTGACTCACAGCTGTAGACGGAGTGATGGGACGCGACGCTGATGACACCTGTCAGGCACCACATCTCCGGACTCAGGACAGTCTGGCCCAGGGGCAGATGAGATCTCTTCCAGGCTTAATTTTAAATATGGAAAATTTATACTTTTCCTCTATGTTACCAGCACATGGATATGCCTAAGAGAATATTTTGAGATAGCGCTGAAAAGTTTGGGGAATTAGGCTTTTTCTCTGAGTCAGAGACGCCTTGTCTTACTTTGTTGACAAGCCAGATGTCTTCTGCTTGTCTGTATGCTTCTTTCTTCATCATGGAGTGAAAAAATGTTTTTAATTTGGTAAAGCACTTTTAAAGGCATTCCAAGTATTTACAAGTTCATTTATTCACACAAAGACAATCAAAATCTGCCTTGATCTTTAAAAACTAATTAAAATAGCTCTTACTGCTAATGGAGTGAAAGTGAAAGGCGCTCAGTCACGTCTGACTCTTTGTGACTCCACGGACTATGCCGTCCATGGGATTCTCCAGGCCAGAATACTGGAGTGGGTAGCCTTTCCCTTCTCCAGGGAATCTTCCCAACCCAGGAATCAAACCAGGGTCTCCTCCCTAGCAGATGGATTCTTTACCAACTGTGCCACAAGGGAAGCCCAAGAACACTGGAGTGGGTAGCCTATCCCTTCTCCAGGGGATCTTCTCGACACAGGAATTGAGCCAGGATCTCTTGTCTTGCAGGTGGATTCTTTACCAACTGAGCTATGAGGGAAGTCCCCTTACTGCTAATAACAGAAAGCAAATCAGGTTGTATAAAGCAAAAATGTGAAACTTATTGCAAAGTTCCAGGGTGCCCAGGGAACTTCAGGGGACATACCTACAGACTTAACAGCAGGAAGTGGATGACTTGTCCACACGCAGCTGTGAGCGTCCTCCCCACGCTCCCCCCAGCCCCGCACCCACTGCGATCCTGTCACCTCCACACCCTCACTCGCAGAAGGTGCCTCTGCCCCGGCTCACACACCCTTCCCCTTGAGTCAGGGGCCCAGGGGCCCCTGAGTCTTTGTTCCAAGCCCATAGTCCTGGGAGGGGAAGGAAAGAGCTTGCCCCGTGTGTCCACATGTGATCCTGTAGCAGGCACTGACTTCCGGCCCTTTCCCCACTCATGCTGACCGCTCCCTGCTCACATGTCAGGTGGAGGGGAGAAAAAGATACAGGCCCGGAGCCCCCTTTGCAGCTAAGGCAGACGTACAGTCAACGACTCATCAGCGGGGGTTGACAAGGAGGTAGCAGTCTTCCTCTTTACTCCCTCCTTCTTCCTGCCTGGAACTTGGGCATGAGGCTTAAAGGCATGTGGCAGCCATCCTGTGACCATGAGGCAGCGCTGAGAACAGTGCCACTGGGGAGCGCCCAGGGAGGGAGCCAGGCCAGCCCAACACACGCAGCCGGAGCAGAAGGAGAGAGGGAGCCTCGGGCAGCGGAGGGCCAGCGCTCTGGGGAGAATCCCTGCTTCTGGTGGCTGCCAGCTTCCACACTAGAAATGCTCCAGACCAATGTCAGGCTGCCAATGGTTCACAAACTGTGTGAAAAGGTGAACAGCTGCGTCTCACCAGCCGATATGAGCCAGCTTTAACACATTACTTATGCCTCATGTGTCTTAGTACCTAAGAGCTACAGAACAAGTCAACACTGTTGATAGCAAAGAAAAACAGAAAAAGGTTTGTCCTTCTGCGTGGCCCATGCACCCTCATAACCAGTGGAACCAGAGCTGGCGACCCTGCAAGAGCTGACCAGGGCCCACAGCCTGTCTGCTCTCTACCCGCCGGGGTCCGTCCACACATGGGAGTGTCCCAGCCTGCATGTCAACATTTGACACACACCCTCCAACTTCACCCCTCCAGCACCCTTGGGTAGATGAGGCCTGGGGGAGGTTATACCAGCCAAAGAAGGGACAGGAACTCAAGGGCCCCTTGGCTCGAGGGGACAGCTTCTCACAGCAGGAGCCAGGCAGGAACGGGGCCCCCAGTGCCAAGGCCCCCTCTCGCCTGGCATCAGAGAGTCCAGGAGCCTGGGGTCAGGAAGGCCTTCTTGAGTTTCCATGCCCTGGGAGACATGTGGTCATACAGCCACTTTTAGACAAGTCACCAGCTACTTCCTGTCGGTATGTCCCCACTGATCCACCAGCGGAGACAGAGGAAGCAGAACAGACACAGCCACAAGGAAAAGCACCGCGACCGAGGGCCAAGCTCGCAGACGCCAAGAGCACTCCAGGCCCAGCACGCGGACAACGACCACCACCTCTTCGGCTATTTTGGACAACTCTCTCAGATGATAAGGAGATGGAGAAAACTGCTATAATTGTCCTGGGAAGAAAATTAAAATATTGTACATTATCCTTCTTGAAGGGGGTGATAAAAATGACCTTGTCTCCGACTTTTTATCTGTAACATGGACGCCTGAAGGAAATACAGAAAATCTTCCAAACTGGAGGCTAAAACTACATTCTCAAAAAGTCTGTTCACCCACCAAAAAGCTGTTCATGTTTCTGGTGAACACACACCTTCTCAGATAATCCCAGGGTCACACCATACACTGCACGTGTGTGTGACCCTAACACATAGAGACGTCCCTGGGGTCAGGGGACAGAGAGACCACGAGAGTGACTTTTAAAAGAGAGGAGGCAAAATAAATAAATAAATAAAAATTAAAAAAAATAAAAAATAGAGGCAGCGTCAAGGAAAAACTCTCAGCTAGTAACACATCTGGAGCAATGGACTGTGGGTGCGTGAGTCGTTCAGTTGTGTTCAACTCTTTGTGACCCTATGGACTGTATCCCTCCAGGCTCCTCTGTCCATGGGATTCCCCAGGCAAGAATACTGAAGTGGGTAGGATTCCCTTCTCCAGGGGATCTTCCCAACGCAGGGATCAAAGCTGAGTCTCCCGAATTGCAGGCAGATGCTTTACCACCTGAGCCAATTACAGTCTAGTAATCCTTGCACCAAATATAAAAGTATCCCAAGTCAAGCTTGGAAAATAACGCTGTTCATACAAAGCAGTACACCTGAAATAATTCTGTCACACTGGCAGGTTCTGAAGTTCCTTACCAAGAACTGTCGGGAAGTAGAAACACGCGGGCTGTGACCGCCCCCTGGGAGTACAGAGCACACGCCTGCCATCCGTGACACTGATGGTTAGGGATGGAGCGATCGACCCCTTTACAATCAGAAAATAGTCATATGAGCTTTACAAACAAAAAGGCCACTGTGGCTGGGGACTGACTGTCGAGAGAGAACAGCCTCCAGCATCCAGAGGTTGCTAGTGGCTTTGAAGCTAACCTGTGTGCGCGTCGACAGCACGGGAGTTGTCTTGTCTGCCGTTCACTACCGTGTCCCGGGGTGGGGAGAGTGCCTGCGCGGAGGAGCGCGTGCAGACCTCCACCAGGGAGTCAGCCTCGCACCGCCCGAGGGAACCACGGGGACGGGTACCATCTCCATGGTGCAAGAGGCGCTGAGCCTGGGCCGCTAGAGAGGCCAGGCACGCACAGAGCTCACGTCTGTGGTGCCCTGTTGCCTGGAGGTCAAGATGCCACCTCTCTACGGCTGTGGTCGGTGGGGCAAATCTCTGGGGTCAAACTCGATGGAGTTGTCACTGTGACGTGGACTGAGACGGCTCTCTGCAGACCCCACGTACCCGCAATGAGGTGAGAAGCCTTCTGGTTCATCCTGAGCCTGCCGCCCACTGAGGACCGTGCTCCCACCCAGCCCCGTGTGCAGAGATCCCAAACACATGAGGTAAAGCCCCGTGAGCTCCGGAGCCGACCAGGGTGCATCCGAGCCCCGGCTCACCCACGGCCTTGTAACCCACAGAAGCACCTGCTTCTGTCCAGAGTGAGTTGTCTGAAAACAGATCCAGGTGTGGTTTAGGGCAATTCCGCATCCTCCTGAAGCAAATGATAATCTTCATATTTCTTATACCACTTGATTTTCCTCTTTTATTGAGGTATAATTGATTCGTAACAGCATGAATCAGTTATACAGATAGACACACACGCACACACACACACACGTTTTCCAGATTCTTTCCCATTACGGCTTATTGCAGGATATTGACTATAGTTCCCTGTGTGACACGTTAGGGCTATTGGTTATCTATTTTATGTATAGTGTGTGTGTGTGTTAAACTCGAGTTCCTAATTTATCCACCACACCCCTTGCTTCCCCGTTAGTAACCACTCATTTGTTCTCTCTGTCTGTGAGTCTGTTTCTGTTTTCTAAATAAGTCCATTTGCATCATTTTTTAAGACTCTACACATAGCCATACCACATGGCACTGTCTTTCTCTGTCTGACTTACTCAACTTAGTACGACACTCTCTGCTGCTGCTGCTGCTAAGTCGCTTCAGTCGTGTCCGACTCTGTGCGACCCCAGAGATGGCAGCCCACCAGGCACCCCCGTCCCTGGGATTCTCCAGGCAAGAACACTGGAGTGGGTTGCCATTTCCTTCTCCAGTGCATGAAAGTGAAAAGTGAAAGTGAAGTCGCTCAGTCGTGTCCGACTCCCAGCGACCCCATGGACTGCAGCCCACCCTCTAGGTCCATCCATGTTACTAAAATGGTGTTATTTCTGTCTTTTTAGGGTTGAGTGTTGTTCCGCTGTGTATACAGGTGTCCTCCGTCAGTGCACACTTAGGTCGCTTCCACGTGCGAGCTATTGCAAAGAGTGCTGCCGTGAACATTAGGGTGAAGTGAAGGCAAAGTCGCTCAGTCGTGTCCGACTCTTTGCCACCCTGTGGACCATACAGTTCATGGACTTCTCCAGGCCAGAGTACTGGAGTGGGTAGCTTTTCCCTTCTCCAGGGGATCTTCCCAAGCCAGGGACTGAACACTGGGGTGCGTGTATACTTTTGATTGAAGAGTTTTCTCTGAGTTACGCCCAGGAGTGCAGCCCCTGGATCATGTGGTGGCCGTGTTTTCACTTTTTTAAGGAAGCTCCATTCGGTCTCCACAGGGGCGGAAGGAGCCACGTTTCATTCCACCCGGAAGGGTAGGAGGGCTCTCTCTCCATACCCTCTCCACCATTTGTCATTTGAAGCCATTTGATTTTCGGTGACTGTGAATCCATCATTAGCAGAGAAGCTTATTCAACAAGCATTGTAAGCTTTTTATAATATGGATTCTTTCATTCTTTAAGCACATGCAAATTTTTAATTCTTCTCTCAATTTTAGCTAACCAAATTTTGATGATTTTCAGTAACCTCCAAGAATTATTTAGGTACCATTCACACTTGCTGTTAACTTTAAGAAATGTATAACGAAAAAAGATTTCCAGATTGAGGTGAGCTTTCGAACAAAATCTAACTGAGGCAATGGCAGAGGAAGGGTGGGAAGTGGGGGCCATTGATCCAGCTCCCGGATCCTCCTGCCAGGGATCCTGCTGGGGGTGGGGTGGGGGTGGGGCTTGTCCACAGGGTCAAGACCACAAACTGGAAAGTTCAGAAACAAGGGGTTTGCCCAGGGTAACATGCTGCTCAGGGCCTGGAGTGAAATTTCAGCTCTGGCCAGTGTGGATTTCGTGAAGGTCACATTTCAAAAGGGGTACTCTTTAGCTCAAAATTTAACATGTTATTTCTGTGAAGCCAGCATTTTATTTTATTAGAAAAGCAATTCCAGGGATGGAGATGTTTGTAAACACATACTTTCAATGTTGAAATGTTTTATAATGTTCGGTCCATTTGCAAACAAGTGTAAAATTACATGCGCTTTTCAGCCTTCCTTCAAAAAGGGAACTTTGTGGTTTAAAACCATCTTAAGTGGCCCATCTTGCCATCCATTCTGGGTCATCGGCTCCGACAATGACAGCCCCGTGTTTCTGCATTTCTGTTGCTTTCTGAAGGACCTCAGATGTTTCAGCAAGTCCTAGAGTATTTTCAGGGCTCTTCCTGAAGCCCACGGTCTCACTTTTTTCCTCCTTACACCCACCAGAAGCCAAGGACCGTGACATCTGGGTGGTGACAGGCTCCGTGCTGTTGCTCACCGCGCCCACCTTGGCATCGTGCTCTTTGCTCACGCCACCTCTGATCCTGGCACTACGTCTGGGGTCTCCGGGACCATCTCTGCTTTTCTGAATAAAGAACCTGCCTCGGAGGCCGCTGCTCATCAAGGAATCACCTGGATGTCTCTTAAGCATCCTAGGGTCCACACTCCTGAGCCTGCCCCTCCCCAGCTTGTGGGTTAAGCCCAGGGTTGTCCTGAACAAGGAGACACTCTGAGATTTGAGTCTTCTCACCCCCATCCCTGGGAGAACTAGGAATTTATCAGATTTGATCTAGTTTGATAATGGTCTCTGTGCTCATCTAAGTAATCAGCAATGAGAAGATATCCTGGAGTAGCAGCCCATGTGTGAGCTGGGCTGGGGGCTGTGTGCTGCTATGGAACCCTGAAAAGGCAAGGCCACCCCCCCCCACCTGCCCCNGGGACCATCTCTGCTTTTCTGAATAAAGAACCTGCCTCGGAGGCCGCTGCTCATCAAGGAATCACCTGGATGTCTCTTAAGCATCCTAGGGTCCACACTCCTGAGCCTGCCCCTCCCCAGCTTGTGGGTTAAGCCCAGGGTTGTCCTGAACAAGGAGACACTCTGAGATTTGAGTCTTCTCACCCCCATCCCTGGGAGAACTAGGAATTTATCAGATTTGATCTAGTTTGATAATGGTCTCTGTGCTCATCTAAGTAATCAGCAATGAGAAGATATCCTGGAGTAGCAGCCCATGTGTGAGCTGGGCTGGGGGCTGTGTGCTGCTATGGAACCCTGAAAAGGCAAGGCCACCCCCCCCACCTGCCCCAGGCACAAGACGCAGCTGCTGGTGGCTGTTGTGTGCTGGGGGGGCCCACACGCATGGACAATCCAACATGAACAAGAAAAGGCTCAAAAGTGTTTGCTTACGCCTTGACATCTGTATTTATTTATTCCACACTTTTTCCATAAAAGGATTTAAGGCAGCTAATAACATACCCATTTTTTAAAATGTGTTAAAATGTGAATATTTAATTTTCCCTTTAGGAAAATAGCTCAATAATGTGACTCACTTTATATTTTTATGAATATAACTTCAGAGAACATCTAGAAAATCATGTGTAAAACACGAATGTAACATGTATTTCTTAGATAAAGGCTGAAAGGTGGGAGATCATAGGATTAAGGCAGTTACGGGATTTGAAAGCAATTGTTTTCCTTTTAAAATGCTGGAATTTTCATCTCTTCAGAGACTAAAAGAAAAGAAGGGTGTTGAAGGCAGCTGGCTGTAGACAAGAGGGCTTCTGTGGGAAACAGCCAGCCAGGGCAGCTTTTCCTGGAGTGTCTACATTTCTGAGTCTTTGACCAAGTCTCACCTGCTTAGACATGACCCAACTCTTCATCCTCTGCACTTAAATCAGAGATGGACCCTTTATTCAGGGGAGCAAATTGTTCGCCTGTAATTGGCTCCATTCTCTCCACTGCCATCATCTTCCTCCCACTACATAAACAATTGGTTTGGAAAATAACTGATTTGAAGCAAATATCACCACAAAGTTTCCAACTTATACTGAGTTGAGACATATGAAAACTATCAATGCAATATATTGACCAATTTTTAAACAGTCGTTTTTCCATATGCATTCTTACAATCAAAGAAACATAGATTATGTTTATTTATGAGCATGATACAGTCAAGCTCATTTTGAAAAAGTTTTAAAAGACATTTATCATCTTAGCAAAATCACAAAAGCATTTTCTATAGTATGAGAAACATCCATTTATCAACTAGGATGTATCAACAACATAAATTAATGGCTTTCCTCTGCTGACACCTTTGTCCCCAATGAAATGAATTTTTAGAATTGAAAACTGCAGAGCACCTGCTGAACTTGTCCTGAATATACTGTGATTGTTCTCGAAAGACTCTCCGATCGCGGGTTCACTTCCTCTGAAGCTTCCCTGAGAAGCAGCACCCGTGTCTCCCACGTGTTTCCGTGTTGACTTTCTGCGTCTGAAGAGCGTCGTGGGCTTTCCTGGTGGCTCAGCTGTTAAAGAATCCACCTGCAATGCAGGAGACCCAGGTTCGACCCCTGGGTTAGGAAGATTGTCTGGAGAAGGTAATGGCAACCCACTCCAGTATCCGCATCACCATCTGAGTGGACATGAACTTGGGCAAAACCAAGACAGTGAAGGACAGGGGTGCCTGGCGTGCTGCAGTCCGTGGGGTCGCAAAGAGTCGGCAACAACTTCAACAGACCATTGAAGTCACTTTGCCCCAAAGACCAAAGCCACCCTCCCCCGCCACAGGGCAGCCCTCTGTCCATGGTGCTGACCCAGAGGACGGACGCCTGCCCCCTCCAGTGCTGAGGAGGAAGGAACCTGGGACGACTCCCCTCCCGATGTGCCCGCAGCATCAGGTGGAGTCTGATTCTCGCCCTGCATCGTTCAGCTCCCCACACCTGGAGAGTCATTCCTGACTCATCGTGGGCCAGTCTTCATCTCAGAGTGTGTTGGGAGAAATCAACCAAAAAACCAAGCAACGTGGCAGAGGGTAGAATCTCAAAATATTTCTCCCTGTGGTTAAAACTTGCAACCTGGTTTTCCACTGCCAGTCTTAAGATAAAAAGTGTTAAAGTAAATTGAGAGCAAGCTAAAACATCTTACCCGACGCTCTCATCTTCCTTAGCGTTCCCAAGCTTCTGTAGCAGTCTGGTGTATAGCAGTCAGAGCTGCATCAGCAGAATCCGCCGAGGCTGGGTGGGGGAAGCACAGGGTCTGGGCTGCAGAGTCGGGGGTCCTCCGGGGAAGCACTGCAGTCGCTCAGCTCCTAATGTATACACTGTTACATGTGTCGGAGGCTCAGAGGCTCCTGGAGGTTACAAAGCAGAAGAAAACAGCCTTCGCCAACCCCAGCATCCGTTCCCACCACCTGCTGAGGCAAAACTGAAGACGCTAGCAGTGCTCCTGTAAGGCTGACTCACATTTTAAGAGGAAAAAGAAAGAAATTCTCCCAAGTGGAAACATTCAATCTGCTTAAAAACCTCCTGCTTATAGGAGGTCCTTGATCCTAAGTCTTCATGTACTCTCTGCTGGCTGCAAGCCATGCAAGACCTAGCAGGGGCCCCTGGCCCACCCCATGGCATAAAGTCAGCTCAAAGACCACCAGGCCTGGAGTGAGGCCCCCTGGGGTCCAGTCCCCAAAGCAGTGGAGACTCGGGGACCACAGGGGTGAGGAGGAAGACATACAAGGCTGACGCCGGTGCTGCCTCAACAGTAGTCAACGCCTCTGTTCTTCAACAGACAAACAAGAGGGTTTTTTTTTAACTGATTGTTGTCAAAGTCCTAGGGCCACAGTTCCCACCTGAGATGCCCTCTGGGAACACACAGTAAGTGAGGGGTCAAGCCAACCACTTTCCTTCTCGAGTGCGATCAGACATGGATGCAGCAGAGGGAGTTTTAGGTGGCTCCTGGAAGGAAGGACAGCCTTGTTCCCACCTAAACTCTCTCTGTGGGCTCATGGGAGCAGCTGGGTGTCACCAAAGACTCACAGTGGGACGATGAACAGCACATTCCCCTCACGGCCCCCTCATCACCGATGGGAAATCTATATTTGTGTTGACAGAGGGCCTGAAAATCCTGGCTTATTGTAAACAGCAATTAGTAAGCTAGAATGTCTTATCTGACGCTCTTATCATCTTCCTGGGCTTCCCTGGTGGCTCAGCTGGTAAAGAATCCACCTGCAATGCAGGAGACCTCCTGGAGAAGGAAATGGCTGCCCACTCCAGTGTTCCTGCCTGGAGAGTCTCAGGGAGAGAGGAGGCTGGCAAGCTACAGTTCATGAAGTCACAAACGAATCGGACACGACTTGGTGACTAAGACAACCACAGTCTGCGTATAACACTGTGTAAGTCTAAGGAGTGCACATGTGTACACTGTGCAAAACAATCGCCAAAAGAGGTTTAGTTAGTGCCGTTGACCTCACATAGGGGTGTGTGTGTGTGTGTGGTGAGAATGTTAAAAATCTGCTCTCTTAGTGACTTTCAGACACATGATCCAGCACTGAGAACTGTAGCCTCCATTCTACACCTTACATTGCTGGAACTTATTCCTCTGAAAACTTGACTCTATGTCTCTGGCCCCCGTCGCTCACTCCCCGTTCCCCAGCCCCTGGAAACCACCGGCCTGCTGCTCCTTCCAGTCCGACGGGCTTAGATCTCTCGTGTTAGTGAGAGCACAGGATGCCTGTCTTTCTCTATCTGACTTATTTCACTTATCACAATGACCTCAAGGTCCATCCATGATGTCAGAAATGGCAGGGTTTCCTCCCTTTCTATGGCTGAGTCATATGCATGCGTATACACGCACCTCCTATCACCTTTATCCAGCCATCTGTTGGTGGACACGGGGATTGTCTCCATGTCCTGGCTACCGTGAACAACACTGCAGTGAACAGAGGAGTGTGGGAAATGGTGAGTCCATTTCCTAGAGTTGTAGACCCAGAAACCTGAATTTCCCCCAAGCCCAAATTTTTAAAAGTTTGCTTATGACGTTCATTCATTTAATCTACATGTAGCTTTATCTTCACTAGTAGGAGAGGTTTTTTCCTTCATTGCACTCCTTACTCTTTTGAACATGTCTAAATTTCTTTTTTGGGGGGAGCTATGCTGGGCACAGACTGGTTCCAATAGGAAAAGGAGTACCTCAAGGCTGTATATTGTCACCCTGCTTATTTAACTTCTATGCAGAGTACATCATGAGAAACACTGGACTGGAAGAAGCGCAAGCTGGAATCAAGATTGCCAAGAGAAATATCAACCTCAGATGTGCAGATGACACCATCCTTATGGCAGAAAGTGAAGAGGAACTAAAGAGCCTCTTGATGAAAGTGAAAAAGGAGAGTAAAAAAGCTGGCTTAAAGTTCAACATTCAGAAAACTAAATCATGGCATCTGGTCCCATCACTTCATGGCAAATAGATGGGGAAACAGTGGAAATAGTGTCAGACTTTATTTTCGAGGGCTCCAAAATCACTGCAGATGGTGACTGCAGCCATAAAATTAAAAGACGCTTACTCCTTGAAAGAATACCTATGACCAACCTAGACAGCTTATTAAAAAGCAGAGCCATTACTTTGCCAACAAAGGTCCATCTAGTCCAGGCTAGGCTATGGTTTTTCCAGTAGTCATGTATGGACATGAGAGTTGGACTGTAAAGAAAACTGAGCTCTGAAGAATTGATGCTTCTGAACTGTGGTATTGAAGAAGACTCTTAAGAGTCCCTTGGACTGCAAGAAGATCCAACCAATCCATGCTAAAGGAGATCAGTCCTGGTGTTCATTGGAAGGACTGATGCTGAAGCAAAAACTCCAATCTTTTGTCCACCTGATGTGAAGAACTGACTCACTTGAAAAGACCCTGATGCTGGGAAAGATTGAAGGCAGGAGGAGAAGGGGACGACAGAGGATGAGAGGGTTGGATGGCGTCACCAACTCAATGGACAGGAGTTTGAGTAAACTCTGGGAGTTGATGATGGACAGGGAGACCTGGCGTGCTGCAGTCCATGGGGTCACAAAGAGTCAGACACGACTGAGCGACTGAACTGATGCCGTGCAGAAGGCAGATTTTAGTTCCCTGCCCAGAGATCAGACCTGTGCCCCCTGCAGTGGAAGCACGGAGTCTCAACCGCTGGGCTGCCAGGGAAGTCCTGAAAACCCCTAAACTTCTATTTGCTGCTCCGACCCCTCTCCTTGGGTAGAACATCACTGGTGATCACAGCGAGAGACACCCACAAGACACACACCGTTCGCAGAGCACTTTACTCTCTGTGGGACTCGACACCCTGATCCACCAGCACCCCTATTAGAGTCTGGGGATCTACCCAACAATGAGCCAAGGATGACTGTCTTCCTCTCCACCAGTGGGAGGGAATTCTGTGGATAGTACTGGCTCCAGAGAGAAAGCAGCTGCATTGCCACTGAACGTTACTAATCCATCAAGTTGAAGAGAACTGAGCTTATTAATGTCCCGAAATGTGTTAATCTTAGCGTTTAGATTACCTTTTGCAAGCTTAGAAAAGCAGTTCTGCTTGTAATTATCTTCTCATAAAATGTAATCATAAATGACACCCTAGCTCTGAAATAAACCAGAGGAAACCAGAATATTTTATGTGAAATTTAACATTCTACTGTGCTTTTTTTTTTTTTTTAACAATGTACAAGCTCAAATAATATGTCAGAGATTAACTTGGCCATTCTTTCATTTAGGCTTCATACAGCAGATTTCACGTTATTTAAAAAGCTTTATATAAAAGTCATTCAAACGTGAATAATTGAAATTATTTTTAATGATTGTCCCATCAGAGACACAACTTACACAGATCTCAGACTGACCTAGTTGTTTTTTTTTTCCTTCCTTCCATCAGCTTATTTTGTTGGTGAATTTAAACAGATTCGTCTCTAATTAGATGTGTACTTTTCAAACAATATTGGAAAACAGCTCCTTTAACATTTGCTCTTTGCGTCTGTCATCCCTGAAACACAGCGACTTGCCTGTTCTGTGTGTACACGGATTTTCTCTCCTCATCCCTGTCAGTTATGCTGCTGGGAAGTTCTTGATGTCTCTAACCTTTCATTGTGAAGAACACACATCTAATTACAAGGAAAACAACTATGATGTAATAGGGCAAAACATGCATGCCTATCGCCTGCGAGGGGCTCCAGAGAGGAGCCAGAGGGAGGGTCCATGCCCATGGCCGAGACACACCATTCACAGGTCCCAGAAAAAGGCTGCATCTTGGTCCGCCCCGCTGGGATGAGCAGTATTCATTCACTAAAAAGGAAACCAGCTATATAGGATGCAGACTTGCCCTAAACATGAAAAAGAGTAAATATCCACCCAATCACCAGCTTTGATATGGAGTCAAAGTCAAATGCTTCTCTGGACAAGCATTTCCTCATTGAAGAAAACCAGCATCTGTGATCTCTAGGTTTTTTTTGAAAAGTCTTCAGTTCAGTTGCTCAGTCATGTCTGACTTTTTGTGACCCCGTGGACCACAGCATGTCAGGCCTCCCTGTCCTTCACCAACTCCCAGAGCTTGCTCAAACTCCTGTCCATTGAGCTGGTGATGCCATCCAACCATCTCATCCTCTGTCGTCCCCTTCTCCTCCTGCCTTCAATCTTTCCCAGCATCAGGGTCTTTTCAAGTGAGTCAGTTCTTCACATGAGGTGGCCAAAGTACTGGAGTTTCAGCTTTAGCATCATGCCTTCCAAAGAACACCCAGGGCTGATATCCTTCAGAATGGACTGGTTGGATCTCCTTGCAGTCCAAGGGACTCTCAAGAGTCTTCTCCAACACCACAGTTCAAAAGCATCAATTCTTCTATGTTCAGCTTTCTTTACAGTCCAACTCTCACATCCATACATGACTGCTGGAAAAATCATAGCTTTGACTAGACGGACCTTTGTTGACAAAGTAATGTTTCTGCTTTTTAATTTTTATCTAGGATTGTTATAGCTATTTTTCCAAGGAGCAAGCATCTTTTAATTTCATGGCTGCAGTGATTTTGGAGCCCAAAAAATAAAGTCTGACACTATTTCCATTGTTTTCCCCCATCTATTTGCCATGAAGTGATAGGAACAGATGCCATGATCTTAATTTTCAGAATGCTGAGTTTTAAATCAGCTTTTTTACTCTACTCTTTCATTTTCATCAAGAGTCTAGTGATTTGCTAAGATAATTTGCAAAGCAATCTATCATTACCAAGTAGAATTTTTTTTTAATTTGTAGAGTTGTATGAAAGAATGTTTAAATGATGTCTTGATAAAATCCTTACAAAGCATGAAACTTAAGTTTCACACACAAAAAAAACACTCTTCATACTCATATCAATATTTTGTATTATACATATACTGAGTATTCACTTAGATGATAGTTCACTCAATGTACAATTTTACAGGGATACCTGGGGCCTGGAGAAGGAAATGGCGACTCACTCCAGTATTTTTGTCTGGGAAATCCCATGGACAGTGGGCCCTGACAGGCTATAGTCCATGGGGTCACAAAGAGTCAGACACACTGAGTTACTGAGCATGCAACCAAGGTGAGGGAAAACCACAACTGACTCCTGGTGAATGTGAAATACAACCTCTGGGTTGAGTCTGAGGTCTGAGGGCAGTCCTGGGACCTAAGGTATGCGTTTGGGAGCGATGACGAACTGGGCAGTTGCAGCACCGCTAAGAGGCAAAGTCAGGAATTTCCTGGGTGAGGCCCCTGACTGGACTCAGCCAGTGAGTGTGTGCGCCCTGCACGTTCCTGCTGCAGACGAGCAGTGAAAGTGAACTGAAGTGTTGGTCACGCAGCTGTGTCTGACCTTTTGCAACCCATCGACTATAGCCCACCAGGCTCCTTTGTCCGTGGAATTGTCCAGGCCAGAATATCGGAGTGGGTTGCCATTTCCTTCTCCAGGGGATCTTCCTGACCCAGGGATTGAACCTGGCTGTGCTGCACTGCAGCGGATTCTTTACCCTCCGAGCCACCAGAGAAGCAGGACAAGAAGGCATTTCTAGTCCACCAGGCCTCCCGCGTGGGCTCCGGGCACACTTTCCTGCCGGGAGCCCGCTCAGCTTCAGGACCCCAGCAGGGAACTCCAGTGCGATCACAAGGAGTCGAATCAGAGCCAGGATCTGGGGTTGCTAGAGAGGCTCCTCGCTTGGATGGGGTGTGAGTTCCGCTTCAGGGTCCACGGGACAGGGGCCTCTGGAGGGTGGACGTGCCTCCCGGACCGGCCTCTCCTGCCCGGCCACCTTCTGCTGGCTGCTCACAAACTCCCCTTCAGGGGAGCACCTCTGCCAGCAGGACCAGAAGTGGTGGCACAAGATGGAACAGGGACCTTCGTGTTATCCATGATCTCGTGTTGTCAGTCTCTAATACTTACTAGTGAGGAGCTAACAAGAAGCTGTGCAAACCAGGGAGGGCATTCCTCTCGTGGTCTCCTTGGAGGAGCCGTGTGGCCCCTCCCTGGCATCCCATCACAGGAGGACAAAGGTGACATTACCCCGTGGGTGGTGGGGTGAGCCCAAGCCGTCCTTACAGAGCTGGAAGGGGGCTTCTCCGTTATCTCGGGGAGTGAGGAGTCTGAGTGAAAGAACTTTCCCTCTTGCTGTTTCCGGTGCCTGTAGCTCCTCTCCACAAGCTCAGAGGGGCCTGGAGCCTCTGGCCTGGACTGCTTGTTATTTACTTAGAGCATCACAGTAGGTCAGAGTTCAAACAGCAGATACCGCAAAGGTGTATCAAGAATTTCTAAAGACTTACCATGAAATGCCCTTTGCAAGGGCACTGCGCTTGTGCAGACTCACAGCAAAAGGAAACGGCCCTCGCTCTGATGGGGATGGAACAGCGGGGACCCCAGCCACCCATGCCAACACCGCACATGGTGTTTCCACCCCTGCTAATCCAGGAGGCATGTCTTCTGGAGACCCGGGCTCACCGCAAGGTTCAGACCGTTCTCCTCCTCCTCCTGCCCCATGGGGCCAGTATCTGCCTGGGTCAGCCTGTGCCAACGAGCAGAAGACGGACCGAAGTGGCCTGGGCTTCTGGAGCCCCGACTGGCACGAGTGTGTCTGTGGAGACCTCAAGTCACCCATGTGGGGGCCTGTGACTCGGCAGAGGTCTATCTGCTCGGTGGCTGCCACTTCCAGCCTGGTTTCACTCTTGCCCTCCACAGTTCAGCTCAGCTCAGCTCAGTCGCTGAGCTGTGTCTGCCTCTTTGCGACCCCATGGACTGCATCACCAACTCCCGGAGTTTACTCAAACTCATGCCCATTGAGTCAGGAATGCCATGCAGCCATCTCGTCCTCTGTCGTCCCCTTCTCCTCCTGCCCTCAGTCTTTCCCAGCATCCATGTCTTTTCAAATGAGTCAGCTCTTCACATCAGGTGGCCAAAGGATTGGAGGTTCAGCTTTAGCATCAGTCCTTCCAATGAATATTCAGGACTGATCTCCTTTAGGATGGACTTGCTGGATCTCCTTGCCTTCCACAAGCCATGTAATAGTTACCTTGAAAATAGATCTCAGGCAAGTTTATTTTTCTTCCAGGCAGCACCTATTCCTCTAGGCAGTCGTGTGCAAACTAAACTCAGGATCAATCCAAAGACAGCACCTGACAATGAAACCTGGATGCTCCGTGTGGAAGTGACCCGGGCTCAGGTCCCAAGCTGTGCAGATGCTCCGGATTCCACACCACCACCTCTCGGGGGGTCCGTGCTCTGCCGGTTCCCTTACTTGAGGAGCAGCCTGACGCTGAAAGCAGGCTGTGCCCTGGTAAGGATTTGCAGCCAGCGGCCCAGGAAACGGCTGCCCCCATCTGGGGGTTTGTCTGTGCCTATCAGCTATTGCTTTCCCTGTACCGGGCGTCAGCTCTGTGCTCAGTGACCCCAGCTGGGGGCCTTTGAGAACACGGGCCATTGGGAGCCCCAGCCATGCATGGCAGAACACAGGCTCTGGTCAGATGCCATGGGTCACTGGAATCCTGGGCTCCCCGGAGGCTCTGTGGGCCCAAAGTGAGATGCACCCTGAGCTCAGCAGGATGGCAGGCCCCCTCCTGGGAGGGCCAGGCTGTGAAGACTCCATGAGGAAGCCAGTATACATATGTACACACACACACACACAGGAATATTACTCAGCCAAAACAAAGGGTAAGTGATGCCATTTGCAGCAATAGGGATGGACGTAGAGGTCGTCACACTGAATGAAATGAGTCAGGCAGAGAAGGATAAATACCACATTGTATCACTTATATGTGGGATTGAAAATATGCCACAGACGAACTTATTTACAAAACAGAAATAGACTCACAGACATTGAAAATAAACTTATGGTTACCCAAGGGTGGGGAGGGAAAAACCAGGAGTATGAGATTAGCAGTCAGAACTATGTATGAAGTAGATGATCAACAGGGACCTACTGTGTCTCACAGGAAACTATATTCAATATTTAATAGTAAACCGTAATGGAAAAGAGTCTGGAAAAGAGTTTATGAATATGGGCTAAGTCACCTCAGTCGTGTACAACTCTTTATGAGCCTTGGATTGTAGCCCATTAGGTTCCTGGGTCCTTGGGATTCTCCAGGCAAGAGTACTGGAGTGGCTTGCCATGCCTTCCTCCAGGGGATCTTCCCAACCCAGGGATGGAACCCAAGTCTCTTATGTCCCCTCCACTGGCAGATGGGGTCTTTACCACTAGAGCCCCCTGGGAAGTGCTGTCTGTCTATCTATACAGATACACATATAACTGAATCACTTTAATGTACCCCTGAGTCACTATCAGTTCAGTTCAGTTCACTTCAGTCACTCAGTCGTGTCTGACTCTTTGCGACCCCATGTATCACAGCACGCCAGGCCTCCCTGTCCATCACCATCTCTCGGAGTTCACTCAGACTCGCGTCCATCGAGTCAGTGATGCAGTCCAGCCATCTCATCCTCTGTTGTCCCCTCCTCCTCCTGTCCCCAATCCCTCCCAGCATCAGAATCTTTTCCAATGAGTTAACTCTTCGCATGAGGTGGCCAAAGTACTGGAGTTTCAGCTTTAGCATCATTCCTTCCAAAGAAATCCCAGGGCTGATCTCCTTCAGAATGGACTGGTTGGATCTCCTTGCAGTCCAAGGGACTCTCAAGAATCTTCTCCNGAGGTGGCCAAAGTACTGGAGTTTCAGCTTTAGCATCATTCCTTCCAAAGAAATCCCAGGGCTGATCTCCTTCAGAATGGACTGGTTGGATCTCCTTGCAGTCCAAGGGACTCTCAAGAATCTTCTCCAACACCACAGTTCAAAAGCATCAATTCTTCGGTGCTCAGCTTTCTTTACAGTCCAACTCTCACATCTATACATGACCACAGGAAAACCGTAACCTTGACTAGACGGACCTTAGTCGGCAAAGTAATGTCTCTGCTTTTGAATATGCTATCTAGGTTGATCATAAAATATACTTCAATTTAAAAATTAAAATTAAATTGTTTTAACTTAAAACACAAGAAAATGAGGGGAAGATGACATGAGAAGACCAGGGAAATGGCATCGTCGCCACCCCCTCCTCTGTGGGCTGCAGGGACGGGCCAGCTGAAGCAGACAGGCTCCGCCTCACGCCCAGGACTGCACTGAAGGGCCGCCCCAGACAAGGGAGACATTCCTACAAGTGACCCCGCCCGTGCTTTGAAGAGGGCGCCCCAGGAAACTTGTGAGCTCACCCTGACAGGCAAGGAAGTGGGTAGCTTTCCTTCAAAGGTGCTGTGGCAGCTGTGATGAGCTGTCCCTCGGGCACCACTCGGACGGAGGGTATTGCTCTCCCAAAGGCTCCGGAGTCCCATTAGCTTGATTCGGACAATGCACTTTTTAGTTCTGTGTATGATGTTGCGACCCACTGATTCGATCGTATCTGAGCGTGCAGTGAGTTTCAATAAGGGCCGTGGAGTTTAGGTGTAGGTGGCCCAACCCAGTGTTCAGTGGCCTTGGCTTTGAAAATCCCTACACACAGGGACGCTGGTGTTAAATTTCCATCCGGGGGTGTTGGACATTGACTAATTCTCCCATCACTTTTTGTAAACGGACAGGATGCGGTCGTACATAATAAGCAATCAGTATCCCACGACAGAACCATCTAAAAACAGCCTCGCTCAAGTGATTCCAGCTTACATAAACCAAAGAGATGGCTTTCCCATCCAACCCAGATTTAAATTGACTGCTTTGTTTAGTACTAAATAAAACGCGGCTTTGTTAACTATCACCTCATCCTCTGGTCCGGGGAGACCCAGCCAATTGCTTCTTAAAACCACAAACAGACGAAGTAAGAATCCATAGCTACATTAGTTGCAGGTTGCCGGTCAATAAGTGTTCATTAACTAGCGCACGGCTTCTATTCAGGGTACAGCGCCATCTGTTTTCTATTTTTATTAGCTTTGATCATACAATAAGGCTTCTTTTTTTTCCCCCCCGGAGCAGTAAATCTGCATCAATACAAGTGAGTCTCTGCCTACGTGCGCGTTGCATCTTTATCAGCGCCAGGAGCAGTGCGGCATGCAGACTCCCCCCTTCCCTTACTCTGTCTCTGTTTCAGAGAGCATCCCAGCAGGAGCAGAAGCCCTGAGCATCCAGGACAACGGGAGCCAGTGGACGGCAAAGCCAGTTAAGCCTGGGCTCCGTCAGAGATGTTGCCCCTGCTGCTGGGGGAGCCTCGGAGCTGCGGGTCCCTCAAGCAGCCCTCTGCTCCTCACCCAGCTCCAGGGGTGGTGAGCGCTTGAGAGCCACTGCCGATCGCTGGTCCCGCCTCCCTCTGTGAGCCCCTGTCCCGTCGGTCAGCACAGTGAACTCGGGCACCTTCTGGCCCCAGATCCAGAGCAGTGTCTCCTCAGGTCTCTCAGGGTCTGTAGAATGAGACCATGGATACTCCTGTGACCTGTGATTCAACAAACCAGGAGGATTGAACAAGGTCAGGACTGTGAGACCCCCATCAGTGTGCGCCCATTCATGGTTTTGTCTCCACCCCGCACTGTTCCTACCGTGCAGACCGCACTTGTGCTTTTGAGATGAGATATTGTCTCTCAGGATTCCCTGGTGGCTCAGATGTAAGGACTCTGTCTGCAGTTCAGGAGACCCAGGTTTGATCCCAGATCAGGAAGATCCCCTGGAGAAGGGCGTGGCAACCTACTCCAGAATTCTTACCTGGAGAATCCCCTGGATGAGGAGCCTGGGAGGCTACAGTCCAAGGGGTCACAAAGAGTCAGGCAGGACTGAAGAGAATGAACACACACACACACACACAGATACACACACACCGTCACTTCACTGCATTATCGAATTTAAAAGAAAGACTCTTATATTTTATATTTTATGGGGGAAAAAATACTTCCCCTACCAAAACACTGGTAAATCGCATGAAAAAAATAGACATTTAATTTTTGACCTTTTTGTCAAAACAACAAATAAGCCATTGGCTGTCTCTCTGGGCAATGCAATCCTTACAATATTCTTCTAAAAACCCGGCCTCCTCCCAGAAGAGCAGCCGGAGCACAGCTGGCCCTCCGCGCCTGGGAATAGTCTGTCGCGTTAGCTCAAGAAGTGCGCACGTGGTTGTTCCCATTGCTCTGTTGCTGGTTTGAGCAAGTTCTTGATTCTTCTTTGGGGGGAAAGAACTTTCAATTTCTAGGGAACCTCTAGAGCTCACGCAAATACAGGCTACAGAGCATAAGCATTTCCATTTTGTTAAATCCAAAGCAGAAATGGTTTAGGGCCTCCCAGCTGCTCCTGGAGGAGCTTCTGCATGGCCTGGAATTTGGGGAAAATACCTCTTGAAACCAAGCTCCCCAGAATCAAGCTTCCCTGCCAAGTCTATGCTCAACTTCTCTATCCAAAA
This sequence comes from Litocranius walleri, assembly GCA_006410535.1. Classification (NCBI taxonomy): domain Eukaryota; kingdom Metazoa; phylum Chordata; class Mammalia; order Artiodactyla; family Bovidae; genus Litocranius; species Litocranius walleri. The sequence goes on from SJYG01000068.1 coordinate 2,602,654, forward strand.
CTTTCTTGTCCCACCCTGTTCCCCTAAGGATTGAAGAAAGTTAAAGAAAAGGTGGATTGAAACCTCCACTTCTCAGAGCAGGATCCTGGTTCCCCCTGGGTACAAGCCACTCTGCCTCCCCAACTGCATTTGGTCTTCCCTGTGTTCCAGAAAGCAGACTCAGACAGTTGTCCCAGGACGCTTAGTCCCTCCTGAAGGGATACGCATTGCAATCTGATTCACGTCTTTGAGTTGTTCTATAGAAACTAAGAACGCCCACCCAGAGGAGGATGTTAACCTCCTGCTAACCACAAGCACATGCATCACAGGCTGGTTGGAACCAGAAGGGGGATGACACAGACTCCCAAAGCATCCCCCTGTGACCTCACCACCCACTGGTCAGGAGGATGTCCAGGAGCTGGCCAGACATCCTGCAACCCTCGCCCCTAACAAGGCCTTCAGGAACCTTTCCCTGGACCATCTGGTCTTTTGAGCATGAGCTGCCTGGTGCCCTGCAACTAACACTGTACTTCCCTTCACCACAACTTGGAGTAGACTGGTCGGCTTTGCTGTGTGTCAGGGGAGTGGACCAGAGTTTGGTTCCATAACACCTTTTATGTTTATGCACAAAGTGCTTGGCTGTGGATGAATGGAGCCCTGGGCCCAGATGCAGGGGTGTGCGGTTACAGTGCTCTCTCATCTGATCTTCTCTGGGCGCTCACCTGCATTTTCCAGAAGTTCCTCTCATTTCACCTTTGAAAATTCTGCACTTTCCATCAGCTTCCTTCACCAGTGTCCACATCTTTTCAGCATTTTTTAGAGGAAAATACAACCCTGATATGTTCTGCTCACCACACAGGTGATGACAACTCCACTCACATGACTCACTTGGGTGACAGGGCAGGAGACAAGGAAATCGGCAGAGAGAAGAGCCCCCAGCTGACCGTGTGCACGCTCCACAGAAGAGCCACTCTCTGGCAACGGTGCCTTTATTCTTAATTTTGCCTGATGATGTTAGGTAATAATTTGGAAAGGCCAGGAAAAAGAGAAAGAGATCCATTTTTACAATAACCTCCCTGACTTGGATGTTTTTATCAGCTCCTGATTGTGGAGCTAAATGATCCATGCACAGGTGGAGACATAGGAACACTCTGGTTCCCCCAAGGAATGCGACCCTCAGGCTGCCCGGGAGGAAGCCCCTGCAGGTGCTCGCTTTCCCCAGAGGGTTCCCAGATGCTGTTTCAGCCACAGACCCTCTCAGCCCCTGGCAGCTTCTCAACACTCAGGAGGCGGATCGCGGCATCGGAGAGGTCGAGCCACTTGGCCTCAGTGGCCACCTGCGGGCCCGGCCGTCCACCCCGAGTCCAGCGGTGCCCGGGACCCTGGGCCCGTGGTGCAGGAGTTGAATGTGCGGCCTGACCGTCCGGCTCTCCCTCCCAGGCTGTGAAAGCCTGGACGTCTCCAGGTCAGTCCCCTGCGGTTGCCTTGGCAGCTCCCCGTTGAGTGAATTCCCTACCCTCAGTGCCAGCCCATCTGTTGCTTTTCCTTGTGACAAAATGTCCACTCACCCCCACGGCCCCCACGGCCCCCGTGTGGCCCCACTGCTCCAGACATCCACTGCCAGCCCTGGCCGTCGAGCCCACCAGGGCCCCTCCCCACTCTGCATCCCAACAAGCCCAGCAGAGGGAGCTGACGCAGGGCCCCTCGGTGTGGGCCCTGGGGCACCGTGCCATGCCTGGGCCACGGGAGTGCCCAGGATGCTGGCAGCGTGGTCCACGGTGACACTCAGCAGAGGCTGGTTCGCTGTCATGGCACCTTCAGTTACGGGGCCTGTGTTTGCTGCAGTATACCCAGGGACCCCGTCCTCATCCTCCCAGAGGGGTCAGCGGTTTCGCTCATCACTGCTCCTGGTGCTACCAGGTTGGGAACTTCGAGACAAACAGGTTAAACTGGCCTCTTAACCGATGGGCTCTTTAGCGCTTTCCAATTTCAACGCCTGTGAGGATCTCCACAGGACATAGGACACAGCAGACCCTGACCCATCAGGGACACAGAGCCCTTTGTCTCAGGAAAGCCCAGGGGATGGAAAACCTTCACTTTTCCAAGGACTTTGTCCTACCTCAGCCCATCTCACTCATCGCAAACCCCCATCTGATCCAACCTCCAGGCATCACGACCCTCAGTTATAGCTTGCCACCGGCATCAGCCTGGGTGACAGTCTCTGCTCTTTAAACCTTGGCTTGAGCAGACTCAGAGGGTCAGTGTGGTCCAGGTGGGAAGGCGCAGTGCCAGCCCTGGGACAGGGGCCGGTGGAGGGCCTGGCCCAGCAGGGCTCCCACGTGCCCTGCCACCCCTGCAGTTTCCCGGGCTGCTCCCCACCCATCCCGAGCCACCCACCCTGGCCGGCACCTTTCTTGAGTGGGAAGGCCGCCTGCAGTGACCTCTTGCCAGTTGGACTGCAATTTGGCCTGACATCGCACCTCCCCACCTTGTTTCACAGTTTCCACTCATCCTCTGGCTGGACACCAGCCAGACCCTCTGAGAGACCAGACGGGGAACGGTGGGCTGCTCGGACTGCATGCGGGGGGATGGAGAGGCTGCCTCCAAGCCTCCTCTTCTCAGCTGCACACGGCCCAGCGGCTCCCTGCGGTTTCTGCAGAGACTGGACCTCACACTCGTGCAGTGGCCCCAACAAGCGTGCCCTCCCCTGGCCTCGGGGCCCAGTGCTGTCAGCCTTGTGCCCCTGAGGGTCTCAGGGCCAGTCGCACATAGGGCCACCCCTTCCCAAGGGACCCAGCTCCTGCACACCCGTGTCTGGCCTAAAGCAGGGTTGCTCCCCGAGCTGATCTGATGGGCAGCTCCGTGCCCCTCAGTCCAGGGGCCTGACTTTAGACCCGGCCGTCCATTCGAAACTTACACCCGTTAAGCAAGCATCCCGGGTGTCCTCCACATCCTGTAACTGCTGCCCCACCCAGCGGATCGCTTACCGGCCGGTGGGCTTACTGTCCGGTGGGGGCTCTCCATCCGCACCCCACAGGAGGGGGCGTTCACAGCTTCTTATCTATATGACTGCATGACACGCCGTGAGCCTACTCGGCAGTCAGAAAAGGATAAATCGACAGAGACCTCTGCTTTGAAATCTCACTTTACTTTTGATAAAGCTAAAACTTCCTAAAACCCAATGGTATGCCACGTGGAGTCAAATTAAGACAGAAAATCTCTGCGTTTTCCCATTTTCAAAAAGCTTGCTATCGTTGACCTTGAGGGCTGACAATCTGGAGGCAGAACCATTTCCCTGCCGGCTCACCCCGCAGGCGGGCGAGGCCACCTTCCCCTCAGAGACGCAAGAGCGCAGGGAGCCCGTCCCGGCCAGCGCTCGCTGGGGGGACGGCAGGCGGCCCAGGCTCCTCCCGGGAGAGCAACCGGCTGGAGACGTGGCTCCGAGCACCCGCAGCGCCCAGGCCGCCTGCTCCCGGGCGCCGGCCGTTCCCAGGGCCAGCGAGTCTTGATTAATGGCCGGCTGCGAGAGGCCCCCAGCCGCCTGCACCCACCTCCCAGGGCCGCCGGGGCCTCTGTGCCCCGTTGCCCTCCTTCCCTGCCCAGGAGCTTCCCGGCTCAGGTCAGAGCAAAAGTAGGCTTGGCCGTGCCCGGCAGAGTGAGGGCTGACCGCTGGGAGAACCATCAACCGCACCGTGAGACGATCAACTGAGCAGTAAATTAATTAATCATCATTTTATGCCTCATCAAGCACTTTGCTGAAGCTCTCAACAGGGGCCTCTCGAGGAGCCAATGGGAAGCTGACTGTTTTGTTTAGCTGGGTGAGACTCCCATAAACAGGGGAGGTTTTGACAAGCTAATAAATATGTCGTTCGTCTCTGCCACGGGCAGCAGCCGGCCCCACCTGCAAAGTAGTGGGGTTCTGCCTGGCCTGGCGGGCAGTGAGTGATGGCAGAGCCGTGCCTGGGGAGGTGGCAATCGGAGGCTCGGGGAGGGGGAGCCTCCAGAAGTTCCTGCGAGCTCTGTGGGAAGAGGGCCAACCCCACCTCGGGCCCCCGCGCTGCCCTCAGGGGTCCCGCTAAGCAGGAAGTCCGGACTCCCGCCCTTGTGGCCTTCGCTGACATCACACAGGCTGCGGGGGCTTCTTCCCCAGAGGTTTCCTGATACAGGCACCAGTTCACACCTACGGATGCCCGAGCGAGACCCTCCAGAAACCCATCCACACGTGGATTCGGGAATTCTGTGCTGATGCTTCTCATCGACTTGAACGTACACCACGGCAGCTTCTTAGGAAAAGGGTGCTCGCTGACCTCCGTTCATCTCTATTAAGAAAAGTCCAGGAATACAGAACCACTGTTTTCTAGGAGACCAGGGGTGTTTTTAGTTGACTTTATAACATCCTGTTATTTACAGGTGTGTGGCACAGCTATTCACTTATACATAAATGTATATGAATATATATTCTTTTTCAGATTCCTTTCCCCTTACAGGTTGTTACAAAATATTGTGTATTTTACAATGCTATGCTACACAGTACGTCTGTGTTGGTTATCTATTTTAAGGGGAGAGAAATGAGTTTTTTTAAAGCTAAAGCAGAGTTGAAATTTGGGTGACGATTCTGATGACCTAGCAAATGCTTTCCTTTAGGTTTTAAATCCAATGCAAAAGCTGAGGGAGGCTGTTAGAGCATTAAAGAAATACAAATGCCAGAAAGATACAAATGCAAACAGCTCACAGATCTCCAATTTGCCAGTAAATTTTAATCCATCCTCTGTGAGAATTTCAAACGCCCTCTGATATCATTTGAAGAACACTCGTGTCAGATGCGGCTTCCCAGGTGGTGTGGTGGTAAGGAATCCGCCTGCCGATGCAGGAGACTGGGAGAGATGCGGGTTCGATCCGCATCTCAGGAAGAGCCCTGAAGAAGGGAACGGCAGCCCACTCCAGTATTCACGGAGGGAACCTGGCGGCCACAGCCCACGGGATGGCACAGAGCGGGACACAGCTGAGCACTCACTCATGTCAGCTGAGGGCAGAGTTTCTAAGTGCAGGAGGTGGGTTGCTGGCAGGTCCATCAGGACAGCGGGGGCGGCCAGCGCGAGCCTCGTGCTCTGTGGGTCCCTGCATCTGCCGCGCCGGCTCCTCCCGGGCCTTGGACAGCCTCAGGCAGCCTCCACCCCAGCTCTGATAGTTTAAGCTCCGTTTAAGATTCCAAACTGCGGAAGAACCCAAGGGGCGCTGACGTGGAGATCACAGAGGATGTCCCTGAGTTGCAATCCCAGGACCTTCAGCCTCTCCCTCCCTACCTCCCACAGCTGCTTGCCAGGCTTTGGGGTGGCAGGGAGGGTCGAGGGCGCTTTTCCAGCAGGCCTTGCTGGGTCTGGAACCTGGGCCCCGGCTTCCGTCAGGAGCAGCCGCCGTCGGCAGAGGGCCAGAGCAGGTGGCCTCGGCTCCGTGGTCCCCGGCCGAGGCCATCCTGACTCCCGTACACGCAGTGCCCGGCATTCGCAGTGACAGAAGGCAGGCCAGCGTGAGCAGTGCCAGCTTGCTTCCCAGCTCCAAATCACCGTCGGGGCGCACGGAGACGGCGCCGGTTTCCTCTGAAAGGTAACAAGATGGGAGGCCTCGAACGAGCCTCATGGTTCAGCGGAGCCGCGCGTTGCTCCAACCCGCCTGACGTGGAGCACAGGCCTTGCGCTTGTGGTCTAACAGTGCAGAGGAGCCTGTGGGACAGCTTTAAGGGTGAGAGTCAACTTGTTCCCTTCCGCTCGGGATACAGAAGGGGCTCCCTCCGGGAGTGCTTCTGTCACCAGGTCATTATTACGCACTCAAAGTCACTTCCATGGGGGGCTCTAAGAGCAGGAAGCAGAGCTCAGGCCCGTCCCTGTCTGCAGGCCACTGTCTGCAAGGTCAGATTAGAAGGCCTGGTTCTAAAGGCTCGTGGGGGAATAAGATGTCAAAAGCCTGTGACCTCAGAGCGGATTCCTCCTTTGGTGTAAATGTTTTCCTTTTAACTCTAGCTTCCTCATTTTTGTATCTCAGTTCAGGAGAAAGAAAGAGCATGGGGGAAGGGAGGTGGCAAGTCAGTGGAGTTCAGAGTAAGGGACGCTATCGAGTCCTGTTTCTGCTCCTGCCTGAACCGGCTTTACTGCTTGAAGCCATAAGGACCGGCGCAGGGCAGGTAGCGTTGCCCACCTGCGACGCCCCAGGCCTGCCCAGGAGATGGACTTAGAAGTCTCAAGCTCATGGGCTCCCTGATGGGATCCCTGGACGCTCAGGACAGTGTTCCTGCCTTGTCTCCATCCTTGACCTTGACGTGGAAGTTCGTGCAGTAAAGACCAGAGACTCGGGACTTCCGTGACGGTGAGGTAGCTAGACTCTGCTCTCCAGATGCAGGCGGCCCAGGGGTCGACTCCTGGTCGGGGAACTAGATCCTACATGCCACAATTAAGAGCTGGCACAGCCGAGTAAATAATAAAAACAAAATAAACAAATACCGGGGGGAAAAAGACCGGTGTGTTCCTGCAAAGACCAGTTTACTTTAGTCCAGTCTGGTTTCTTAAATGTCCTCACCATGAAGCCTCTCACCACAGAACGGCTCAGGCAGTTCGAGGGTGACACACGGACCTCACCCCCTAAAGCCCACTCCCCCAGCAGCAGCCCCGCTTTCCAGTGGGCAAGTTTCTTCCTCAAGGGCCTCGAGCACCCGTGATTCAAAAAGGGCCCCCTTCAGCCACCAGGCAGGCTCTCCCTGGAGCCCTAACTCCATCAGCTGCAAAGAGAGCGAAGCTCTCAGCTCTAGAGGAAATCAGTCCTGAATATTCACTGGAAGGACTGATGCTGAAGCTGAAGCTCCATTACTCTGGCCACCTGATGCGAAGAGCTGGCTCATCTGAAAAGACCCTGATGCTGGGAAAGATTGAAAGCAAAAGAAGTAGGAGGCAGAGGAAAAGAGGGTTGGAAAGCATCACTGACTCCGTGGACATGACTTTGTGCAAACTCTGGGAGACAGTGAAGGACAGAGGAGCCTGACAGACTACAGTCCATGGGGGTCACAGAGAGCGGGGCATGACCTAGCAACCGAGCAACACCAGCTGAGCTGTCTACATTGTTCTCTGTTTATATTTTAGTAACTTCATGCATTCTTGGTGGCCATGATACTCCTCCAAAATGGATAAAAATTGGTTCTCAGGGGGCAAAACAAAAACCTTACTCTTTTCATCTGCAAAGCACAAATACCCTTATAACACATCAACAGATATACTGTATACCTCTAGCATTAAATTTTATGCAGGTAGGAATTGCGGAGAGTTTAAAAGCCTCATTTGAAAAGCAATGATGAAAAAAAATAAGACGGAAAAGAACTTTTCCACTTTATCTGTCAAATTATGAGCAAAGCGTGTCTGACTCTCCTTGTAACTATGGCCCGCATTCTGTGTGTGTGTATGCGCGCGCACACACACACACACACACACTACTCTCACACTTGGCTGCTGCCTTGTTGCTCCTTCTGCTTGCAGGAGGCCCTTGTCGGCCATCTGTTTCATATATAGCAGTGTGTGCATGGCAACTCCGTTGCACTTAACACTAATAATTTTGCTTTGACTTGGTTTGGCTTTGGTGTTGCGTACTGGCGTGTATCTTTATTTTCTGATCCTCTCTCATGACTTGATTTTGAAGACTTTCTTGCTATCAACAGAGTTGAATTTCATGACCACCATTTCCCGAGTTTTGACGTAGATGCTGAACCCCCTGGCAAAGAGCTTGGTAATGGGGGGGGCAGGTCTGTGTTGGGGACTTTTAAATTCTTCATTTCATCCCATCATTTCTTTCCCATAAGGTCTGTGCTTCTCTAGTTCAAGCATCTTCAGCTGACATGTATGTTGCAGACATTTCTCATTATCTTGGTATGTTCAGGCATGATTTTACACATTGCACATTTGTTTGAGACTCTGTCTTTTCCTATCTTGAATTCCTGATTCAGTTGTCATTTGGTATGCTCCTTTCTGGGGCTTTCCAAGTGGTACAGTGGCAAAGAACCCGCCTGCAATGCAGGAGTCATAAAAGACACAGGTTCCATCCCTGGGTGGGGAAGATCCCCTGGAGGAGGGCATGGCAGCCCACTCCAGTATGCTTGCCTGGAAAACTCCACGGACAGAGGAGCCTGCTGGGCTACACAGTCCACGGTGTCGCAAAAGAGCTGGCCAGGACTGAACAACTGAGCACACACAAGCTCCTTGCTGATTCCCTTCCTTACAGAGCAAACACAAGGACATCCCTCTGCTCTGGTGTCCTCACCGGTTCAGAATCATCTTCATTTGTCCTGAAAGACGAGCACTCTGTCGTCCGAGGGTCCAGACGCCTTGCCTCCCACTGGCTGCCCCGCGGTTCCTCCGCCTCTGCCTCTAGGTCTGCAGAGGAGAAGTCTGGTGCTGCTTCAGTGCCCTTTCCCCCAGAAGAAAGGTCCAATTTCTGTCTTAAAATTGCTGCAGCTTTTTGAGGATGTGGTTAAAAAGTGACAATGGAAATTCAAAGTTCACCTGCTGCATAACCTAGCATTCTGATTTGGGAAAATTTTTATATAAAAGTAATGAAAGTAACGAGGGTGAAAGCACAGCCCTGTGATGTCATGTGCTGAGGAAACGCTGTTCAGAACTGACTCAGGGAGCTCCCGGGTGGGCCACGAGTCCGGACTCCGTGCCCCCACTGCAGGGGCCCGGCTCTGGTCGGGGAACTGGAATCCTGCAGGCTGCTCGTGGCCAGGAAAGAAAAGGATTGGCTCAGATGCTGCCCAGCAGTGGCACATCGCTGTTGTGAACCGCGGTGCAGCCCTGGCAGAGAGCATGGTCACCTCTGCATGCTGGTGTGTGGGCTGGCCCGGATGTACACTGTATAGAAAGCAGGGAATTGCGGGGCCAAGCGTTTGTGTTTGTGGGTTGTGTAGGGGAAGTCGCTTCCTTGGTGTATGGGTGCTGCGCTAGCTGAGGGAGGGAGGGAGTGGAAGGGGCCCGGCAGGTGTGGCTGACGAGGGTGGAGGCTGGAGGGAGACTGGGCCCTACATCTGTTTCATATATAGCAGTGTGTGCATGGCAACTCCGTTGCACTTAACACTAATAATTTTGCTTTGACTTGGTTTGGCTTTGGTGTTGCGTACTGGCGTGTATCTTTATTTTCTGATCCTCTCTCATGACTTGATTTTGAAGACTTTCTTGCTATCAACAGAGTTGAATTTCATGACCACCATTTCCCGAGTTTTGACGTAGATGCTGAACCCCCTGGCAAAGAGCTTGGTAATGGGGGGGGCAGGTCTGTGTTGGGGACTTTTAAATTCTTCATTTCATCCCATCATTTCTTTCCCATAAGGTCTGTGCTTCTCTAGTTCAAGCATCTTCAGCTGACATGTATGTTGCAGACATTTCTCATTATCTTGGTATGTTCAGGCATGATTTTACACATTGCACATTTGTTTGAGACTCTGTCTTTTCCTATCTTGAATTCCTGATTCAGTTGTCATTTGGTATGCTCCTTTCTGGGGCTTTCCAAGTGGTACAGTGGCAAAGAACCCGCCTGCAATGCAGGAGTCATAAAAGACACAGGTTCCATCCCTGGGTGGGGAAGATCCCCTGGAGGAGGGCATGGCAGCCCACTCCAGTATGCTTGCCTGGAAAACTCCACGGACAGAGGAGCCTGCTGGGCTACACAGTCCACGGTGTCGCAAAAGAGCTGGCCAGGACTGAACAACTGAGCACACACAAGCTCCTTGCTGATTCCCTTCCTTACAGAGCAAACACAAGGACATCCCTCTGCTCTGGTGTCCTCACCGGTTCAGAATCATCTTCATTTGTCCTGAAAGACGAGCACTCTGTCGTCCGAGGGTCCAGACGCCTTGCCTCCCACTGGCTGCCCCGCGGTTCCTCCGCCTCTGCCTCTAGGTCTGCAGAGGAGAAGTCTGGTGCTGCTTCAGTGCCCTTTCCCCCAGAAGAAAGGTCCAATTTCTGTCTTAAAATTGCTGCAGCTTTTTGAGGATGTGGTTAAAAAGTGACAATGGAAATTCAAAGTTCACCTGCTGCATAACCTAGCATTCTGATTTGGGAAAATTTTTATATAAAAGTAATGAAAGTAACGAGGGTGAAAGCACAGCCCTGTGATGTCATGTGCTGAGGAAACGCTGTTCAGAACTGACTCAGGGAGCTCCCGGGTGGGCCACGAGTCCGGACTCCGTGCCCCCACTGCAGGGGCCCGGCTCTGGTCGGGGAACTGGAATCCTGCAGGCTGCTCGTGGCCAGGAAAGAAAAGGATTGGCTCAGATGCTGCCCAGCAGTGGCACATCGCTGTTGTGAACCGCGGTGCAGCCCTGGCAGAGAGCATGGTCACCTCTGCATGCTGGTGTGTGGGCTGGCCCGGATGTACACTGTATAGAAAGCAGGGAATTGCGGGGCCAAGCGTTTGTGTTTGTGGGTTGTGTAGGGGAAGTCGCTTCCTTGGTGTATGGGTGCTGCGCTAGCTGAGGGAGGGAGGGAGTGGAAGGGGCCCGGCAGGTGTGGCTGACGAGGGTGGAGGCTGGAGGGAGACTGGGCCCTTCCTTTACGGGCCTTTGAGCAGCTCCAGGTGTCATGATGAACGTATTTATAGTACAATTTAAAGAAACAGAGTACAACAAGCCTGGAAGGAAATGAAATCCATTTTAATCAAGCAGCGATTCAGCACCTGAAGGCCGCCACGCCAGCGTCACCCCCGAGCTTCCACAGCAGGTCCTGCAGGAAGGTTCTCTGCTGCCTCCCAGCCGCAGCCCGGACCCGGGGGCCCGTCCAGGTCCCTGCCCACCAGCCTTCTCCTCACTCGAGCGTGGCTGCAACTCACCTTCTCCTTACACCTAGTTTCACAAGCCGCCTGATTTCTGCCTTCTTGGAAAACGTTCAGAGAAGTTCATCCACGTGTTTCAAGTGGCAATGAATCCCAGGCTACCTTGGGTTGTTTGTCTGGTTTAGACAACTATCTCCAGATTATATCTGATAAGAATTTTCATATGTCAAGCATTTTCTTCTTCAACTGTGATATAGGTTCATGAAGGTAGGGGCTGAGTGTTTTAGAAATATCACACCCATAATAATGCATCGTAAATAATGGAAATCAATAGAAAGATTGACTGGTAGCTATTTGATGATCTGCTGGAAAGCTAGACCAGACAGCAGGGTCTTACAATACAAGCTTTTATGCTTTAGGACATTCTCAGAACATGACCCCGGTGCTACTGTGTTAGGCAGCATTCAACAACAGTGTCGCTATCAGCTTCTCTTTCTCTTACTTCCAGCTTCAAAATATACTCCATACCATGTCAAACAGGCACGGTTATGAATAACTTGCAAGGATATCAAACCAGTCAATCGTAAAGAAAATAAACCCTGACTATTCACAGGAAGGGGAGAAGGTGATGGCACCCCACTCCAGTACTCTCGCCTGGAAAATCCCATGGACGGAGGAGCCTGGTGGGCTGAAGTCCATGGGGTCGCTAAGAGTCGGACACGACTGAGCGACTTCCTTTTCACTTTTCACTTTCATGCACTGGAGAAGGAAATGGCAACCCACTCCAGTGTTCTTGCCTGGAGAATCCCAGGGACGGGGGAGCCTGGTGGGCTGCCGCCTGTGGGGTCGCACAGAGTCGGACACGACTGAAGTGACTTAGCAGCAGCAGTAGTAGCAGTGTTCATTGGAAGGGCTGATGCTGAAGCTAAAGCTCCAGTACTTTGGCCGCCGATGGGAAGAGCTGACTCACTGGAAAAGACCCTGATGCTGGGAGGGACTGAAGACAAAGGGATAAGCCGCTGGCAGAGGATGAAATGCTTAGACAGCGTCACCGACTCAGTGGATATGAATTTGAGCAAACTCTGGGAAACAGCGGACAGAGGAGCCTGGAGTATTGCAATCCAGGGAGTCGTAGTCAGACACAGCTTAGCAGCTGAAAACCACGAACAACCATCGGTGAATTAAAAACACAGATTTAAGATTAAAAAGATTTTTCAACTTTTAAGATTAAATTGTCATTGCAGAGAGAAGTAAAACTGCAATTTGGAAAAACTGTTTCCAAATAATAAAAAATATCCAAGCCACATTACCAAGTTTATTGCCTAAGCACCAAATTGGTTAGTATTTTGTTTTCTTCCCTTGCCTTATCTGTAACTTAGAAAGATCACGTTAAATCCTTGGATTTAAACACAAGAAAAGTGAATAAATCAGCAATATATAAACAAACTAGCAAAGCAAACAGCAAAGGACCAAAAATAACACTTTCTCTAAAATTCTTTGTCGCATGAAATGGGTACTTCGTTTTCAGGCCAACGGATGACTCCAGCTGCCTCTAATTCATCTGCTTCGAGGCCTCATATATGTCCTTCTATAGTATGATTCTCTCATTCCTGACTTTACATGACTTTTCTCTCTAACAGATGTAGAATGTGTTCAAGCCTTTGTTTTTTGCAGAGTACACAGGTGGCATGCTTTCTGAGGCTTTCACTGAGAACATCTCCCAACCTGGAAGACGACGTCAAAGACAATGAAACTTGGGGACCCCACCGGTCTTCTAGGTCTCAAGTGACCCCCTGACCATTCATCACCTATGACTCCAGAGCAGAAGTCTACAGCGAGTTGAATCTCTTACTTTTTTTTTCCTTAATGCCTGCTAGTATATACATATATTTTTAATTTAGGAGTTTCAAAAATTGCCACAATCTATCTAAGGGTTCTCCTTGATGTCTGGGTCCTTGAGTTCAGCAGCCCACAACCTCTTTCCTTGCATCTGACAAGAGAAAGACCTTATCAAGAAGGAATAAAGGAACCCACGCAGGTTTAGCTATTCTTTCTACTCCACTTTCCTTCCCCCACATTAAAAGCTCTCCCTCTAGAATCACTCTCCCGAACCCCTAGACCACGAGGAGTGAGTCACTGTGGGGGCCCCTGGTGGCCTAGAAGGACGCCCCACTCTCTGCCTACATGTGAACAAATGAGCAGCCTACCACGCCAGCCTGCAAGAACTCGGCATCCTCCCAGAAGCTGTGGACAGTAATGCGCCCTAACAAGTCAAGTCCCTGCTTCTCCCCAGGGCTGACAGGCCTCGAGAATTGGACCCAAGATTGCTGAAAACCAGTGCACGTTGGTCAAGACAGAAGGACAGTTTCATAATTAAATTATTGTTCCAATAACAGTTCATAGTAGCAGTGTTCATTGGAAGGGCTGATGCTGAAGCTAAAGCTCCAGTACTTTGGCCGCCGATGGGAAGAGCTGACTCACTGGAAAAGACCCTGATGCTGGGAGGGACTGAAGACAAAGGGATAAGCCGCTGGCAGAGGATGAAATGCTTAGACAGCGTCACCGACTCAGTGGATATGAATTTGAGCAAACTCTGGGAAACAGCGGACAGAGGAGCCTGGAGTATTGCAATCCAGGGAGTCGTAGTCAGACACAGCTTAGCAGCTGAAAACCACGAACAACCATCGGTGAATTAAAAACACAGATTTAAGATTAAAAAGATTTTTCAACTTTTAAGATTAAATTGTCATTGCAGAGAGAAGTAAAACTGCAATTTGGAAAAACTGTTTCCAAATAATAAAAAATATCCAAGCCACATTACCAAGTTTATTGCCTAAGCACCAAATTGGTTAGTATTTTGTTTTCTTCCCTTGCCTTATCTGTAACTTAGAAAGATCACGTTAAATCCTTGGATTTAAACACAAGAAAAGTGAATAAATCAGCAATATATAAACAAACTAGCAAAGCAAACAGCAAAGGACCAAAAATAACACTTTCTCTAAAATTCTTTGTCGCATGAAATGGGTACTTCGTTTTCAGGCCAACGGATGACTCCAGCTGCCTCTAATTCATCTGCTTCGAGGCCTCATATATGTCCTTCTATAGTATGATTCTCTCATTCCTGACTTTACATGACTTTTCTCTCTAACAGATGTAGAATGTGTTCAAGCCTTTGTTTTTTGCAGAGTACACAGGTGGCATGCTTTCTGAGGCTTTCACTGAGAACATCTCCCAACCTGGAAGACGACGTCAAAGACAATGAAACTTGGGGACCCCACCGGTCTTCTAGGTCTCAAGTGACCCCCTGACCATTCATCACCTATGACTCCAGAGCAGAAGTCTACAGCGAGTTGAATCTCTTACTTTTTTTTTCCTTAATGCCTGCTAGTATATACATATATTTTTAATTTAGGAGTTTCAAAAATTGCCACAATCTATCTAAGGGTTCTCCTTGATGTCTGGGTCCTTGAGTTCAGCAGCCCACAACCTCTTTCCTTGCATCTGACAAGAGAAAGACCTTATCAAGAAGGAATAAAGGAACCCACGCAGGTTTAGCTATTCTTTCTACTCCACTTTCCTTCCCCCACATTAAAAGCTCTCCCTCTAGAATCACTCTCCCGAACCCCTAGACCACGAGGAGTGAGTCACTGTGGGGGCCCCTGGTGGCCTAGAAGGACGCCCCACTCTCTGCCTACATGTGAACAAATGAGCAGCCTACCACGCCAGCCTGCAAGAACTCGGCATCCTCCCAGAAGCTGTGGACAGTAATGCGCCCTAACAAGTCAAGTCCCTGCTTCTCCCCAGGGCTGACAGGCCTCGAGAATTGGACCCAAGATTGCTGAAAACCAGTGCACGTTGGTCAAGACAGAAGGACAGTTTCATAATTAAATTATTGTTCCAATAACAGTTCTCTTTCAGTTCTCCTTGGTTTCCTGTCCAGCCGATCACCTGGTTCCATCTAAATGTCTGAAACCTTCCCTTTGCGGTTAATGGCTTGTCCTACTAAGCGTGCTAGTCGCCGCAGCTCCACAGAATCCCGTCCCCACTGCGTCTATACAAAACGCCATATCTGGGTCAAAGACAGGTCCACACTGTGAGTGCCCACGGACCCCGGGGTCCCCTCTGAATTCCAGGTGGACATGTCCTCTTGAAAAGTCATTCTTGAGCAGACCTACAGGACAGATGCTGAGATAGGATTTTAAAGCCAGCCGATGCAGCTTGTGTAGGAAAGTCTCTTAGACACACTTTAAGCAGAAACACAAAGAGGTTTTATGGCAGACCCACGCAGCTTAGTGATTGAGCAGCAGTTCTTTTAATAAAGGGTGAAACGTTTTGACAGTTAGTGAGGGGTGAGGCTGATGGTCCCCCTCACCGCAAAATCTCAGTGGGTTAAATAAGCAAACTTGTTTCTCATTCATTCGCCCCATGTCCGTGTGATTTTTTCTTTCATCCGTCACACATGCGTGTGAATGGCTGGTGGCCGGAGGTGGGGCACACTTTCTGCCCATCCTGGACCATCCAGGCCGATGGAGCCTCCAGCTGCACACAAGATGCCTTTGTGGCAGGTGAGGGGGGATGCGGGGTCTCACACATGGGCTCTGAGAAAGTCTGTGTGGATCATGCAGCTCCGTGTGGGTCCCTGAGGCAGACACTCTCTCAGCTGAGCTCAGCCAGTGCACGCCCCTGACGCAGCGGGTCAGGGAGGCGATGCCCCAGGAGTGGGCCCCTAGGGAGAGTGAGAATGCTTACTGACAAATGGCTCAGGGCCTACGAGAACCACTCCCCCCCAAAACCTGGTAGAATCAGTCCTACAGTTGGGAGAAACAAGCATGGGAGGTGCAGAGATCACAGAAGGGAAAAAATAAGCCAAGAACGTCAGCACCATTAGAGGAAGGCGCTAAGATCAAAGATGATTTCACAGTAGGACATCGATTTTAGCCAGCATTTTTATTAAATAAAACGGTAACTTTTTGATTCATTCTACCTGATAGACATCGGTGGTTTTAAGTGCTTGTGTCTTAATTCATTAAAGTTTGGTGATAGACATTTTTACGAATCATGATTTCCCAAATATTGCCTTCAGAAACTGAGTTCAGGAACCTTCATCTGTACCAGCTTTCCTAAATAGCACTCAAAAATGCTGTTGGCTTTGATTACAGGTTAAGTGGTATGCAATGGAAATCTGCTATCTTGCTAGTTAGGACAGGAAACTAACGGGATATGAGAATTAATCTGCGCTCTGCGAAGGCCTGACTCTAAGGTGCTCCTGTGCTCATGAGGCGTGATTAGACCCGTTTGTCGTTCAGTCTCTCCATCGCGCTAGACGCTGGGACCCCACGCAGCAGCTCACTCCTGTCTTCTGCTATCTACCGGAGTTCACCTAAACTCATATCCATTGAATCAGTGATGCAGTCCAACCATCTCATCCCCTGCTTCCTCCTTTCCTTCCTGCCCTCAGTCTTTCCCAGCATCAGGGCCTTTTCCAGGGAGTCAGCTCTTCACATCAGCTGACCAAAGTCCTGGAGCTTTGGCCTCAGTCATTCCAATGAATACTGATTTCCTTTAGGATGGAACAGAAGTAGGTGTTTTCCTGGAACTCCCTTGCTTTCTCCATTATCCAGCGGACAATTTGATCTCTGGATCCTTTGCCTTTTCTCAACCCAGCTTGCACATCTGAAAGTTCTCAGTTCAGGTACTGCTGAAGCTTAGCTTGAAAGCTTTTGAGCATAACCTTGCTAGCATGAGTGTAAGCGTGTGGTAGTTCGAACATTCTTTGGCATTGCCCCTCTTTGAGGTTGAAATGAAAACTGTCCTTTTCCAGTCCTGTGATGACTGCTGAGTTTTCCAAATGTGCTGACACATTGAGTGCAGCACTTTAACAGCATCATCTGTTAGGATTTGAAATAGCTCACCTGGAATTCTATCACCTCCACTAGCTTTGTTCGTAGCAATGCTTCCTAAGGCCCCCTTGACTTTGCACTCCATACAGATGATATCCACATATTACTCAAATCTGTGGAGGAACAAGCCACTACACCCTGGGCAAAAAGAAGCTGCACACCCTGCTTCCAGCCCACAAACCTGAGACTGTCTGGAAAGAGAGTTCTGGCAAGGAGCCGCCCCAAATGGGCAGTGACACATGGCATCGATAAACGGCTTTGAACTTGGCGGGAGGAGGGAAGGGTAGTCACAGACCTGGGCGGCGGACAGGTGCTTCCATTCAGAGGGACTCGATTTCTGGCTTCAGCGGCAAGTGGCATCATTGACAACCAGGAAGCTTCACGGAATTAATCGCTCTGTTGTTTCAGAGAGGACTGCTGATGCTGACCCAAGCCTCAGGGTCTCTCCTGTCACACTAGGTAATTCTTTAAAGCCTAAAGCCACCTTTCATGACCCTGTAGGTAATTGATGAGGGGGCTGTCTTCTTGTTTATGGCTGGGGCCACAGGGTTGGATGAGCTTCCCTCAAAGGGGACCACTCTTTCCTAAGGCCGACGAGATGTGGGAGAGGTGTCCGAACTCGGTCTTGGCCTCTGGACAGAGTGAGAAAAATGTGCCTCTAAGGAAGCTTCTAAAAGAGGAGTTAAGGGAATGATGTGTCAGAGGACACCCTGGGGATGCTGCAAGTCCCGGGAAGAAGACGATCCGTTGAATAATGCAGCTTGCAAGGAGGCAATGGTGCAAGGCCAAGCTGGGGACCGGTGATGAGGCTTGGGACAGTCCCGCTGAGGCTGCAGGCATCCCGAGCCCACTGAGAAGTCATCATGTTATGATTGGGGACGCTTGGGTCAGCAGAAAGCCTCCTTTTCAAGCATCCAAAGAGACAGGAATTGCAACACTGCTTTCGAGACGTCAGAGGCAGGAGGCATGGATCTCTGGCGGACTCACTCCAGGGTGGATTCCCCGGGAAGCAGAGCTCGGAGGGCGTGAATCTCTGCAACCAAGCCCTGCTGGAAGAGGCTGGCAGAGCCTGGGCCGAGGGCACCCACGCTTCCCCGGCTCCCGGTCAGCCGTGCCCACGCTTGGCTCCCAAGAGTGTTCCCAGCCCTGGGCCTGTGAGTCATTTCCTCCCTCACGCTCATCTCTCTGTTCATGTCAGCGTGAGATTAACCACATGTGTTCTCACCTCGGAGTGGCATGGAGGCATGCTCACCCGCAGGCCTCTGTCCTCCCCTCCAGCCCCCTTAAAAACTGCCCCTAACATTCACTTAGCAGGCGTTTGGGTGGCTTTCCCGAGAAGCAGTGACTTATTCCAGCTCCTGGACACGATCTCAAAGATGGGCGAGTGAGATGGAGCGGCCTCCTGGTACACGGTCACGCCGACCTTCCCCAGACACGGGGCTCATCACCGAGGAGGACGGGAGGATGGAGACCCATCCCAGGCTGGGGAAACGGGCATTCCAGAGGGAGGGGCTCCTATTTCCCCCAACAGGCCGCTTCAAATTCCAAGTCGGCTCAACAGGGAGTTAAAAGTCCTGCTTGCCATTAGAATTAATCACCGCGGACTTTTGCGCTTTCCTCCCGGACTCTAGACGCTGCTGCTACACCAGGAGAAGGTTCGGGAACTGACGCTGGTTCGACGTCATGGCTGTGAATTTTATTTGCCCCAAAAGAGTGGGAAATGCTTCCGAAGCCCTTACAGGGGCCACCAGTGGGTCTCTCCAACTCTGAGAGCTTGTTGGGCACGGGCAGGGGAAGGGGCTTCAGGTCACAGCCGACAAACAGACCCTTCACCTGAGGGCCCCCGGATGCCACCTGTGGAGGCCAGTGGTCTCAGCCAGTGCCACCAAGGAGGGGTCCATCGAGCCAGCTTCATCCCAGTGCCCTCGGAGTCTTCTGCCTGCCTTGCCCCCCTGGAAGGCCGGGGGATGCTTGGCAGGACTGGGCTGGGGAGTGGGCAGGAGCGGCGACCCGGCCGGCCACGGGCAGGGCAGACCGGAAACCAGAGACCTCCCCATCCCCTGCCGCTGAGGCACCAGCAGCTGCAATCCCACAGCGCCCAAAGGCCGAAGAAGGCCCACCGGACCGGGAGGGGCGGAGCCCAGGCTGTGGGGCACCGGGGCCCCTGCACAGCTGGGAGGACCTGCCTTGGGGGGCCTGGACCCAGGCCAGGTCTTAGAGGGCCTCTCGTACTCTGAGTCAGAGCCTGGATCACTGCACCGTCCACCCTTCAGCAGGGCAGACCCCTGGGGAGGCTGAGATGGTGGGGGTGCACTCAGGACTGTCGGCAGACCCCAGCCCAGGTGGGCCTCCATTCCAGATGAGCCTCCATCCTAAATGGGCCTCCACCCCAGGTGGGCTTCCATCCTAGACGGGCTTCTGCTCTAGGTGGGCCTCCACCCCAGATGGGCCTCCGCCACTGGAGGCAGGAGGGAGAAAGATCCTGGAATCCAGCCAATCCAATCCAGTATGTAAGGCCTTCTTCCTGAAAGCCTGGCAGGGAAGAGGGACATGGCGGGGGCAGTGCTTTCTCACCAACCCCCAGCAGGTGTGATGGTCAGTGAATCTCCGCGGTTTGAAGGTGATCCTGCTTGGACACGGTTATCTAGTTGCTGTCTTCCGTGTTTTACCCAGGATGGTGACAAGTGTCTGGGATGTCCCTCTGCCTGTCACTCAGGTCCGTAAATAGAAGTGGAATCTAAACTTTCTTTGTTTACCCTGTTAATGCAGAGCCTTTGGGGGTGTTCATAAAATTCTCAGCAGAAAGGGGAGACCACCACTTTGGAGAATTTGGGGGCCCTGACCCACTGTTCTGGATGCTTCTGGAAACTTCTCACATAACTTCTCACAGCCCTGGAGGGGGCATGGGTCTCTACTCGGAGGAGGTGGGGCAATAAAGCTGAAAGGCAACAACTGTTTCCTACAGGGCTGACCGATGTCTCCCCTTCCACGAGGTCCTGGGTGCAGCTATCTCTTGGGTTCTAGACCCAAGCATCCCCCAGTCATTCAAGGTTCCCATAGAACTAGCTGATCTCCCGAAGTTCTGAGTGGTCTCCACCCAGGGCTGTGCAAAGAAGCCCCTCCTCAGGCTCAGCGAGCAGGATTCTTCCCGTGGGATAACTCACACGGAGGACAGCTGGAAGGAAAGCAAACCGATTGGTGGGGCTAAGACTCCATCTCCCTCTGCTTTGCTGATTTTGTGCCTGTTAGAGTTAGGGGAAAGTCTTCTAAACAGGCTCTAAAAAGATACTGCTTCTTCAGGAGTGGGACGAAGGCGGCGGCTTGCCCGGCTGTCAGCTGTGCGCTGTTTGCCCGGCAGCCCTGCCCCGGCCCAGGTGGGGAGGGCGCGTCCGAGGGCCCCTGCCCACCCCCCCCACCCCCCCACCCC
>SJYG01000068.1:2623467-2643221 GCA_006410535.1 Litocranius walleri
GGCTATCTGCGGCTTGAGTGATGTAGCTGACAGCTCAGAGTGAAAGAAGATGCAGGAGGCCCCACGACTGTGCACGCAGAGCGGCTCGGTACAAGCAAGGACAGTAGATTCCATCTTTCCAATAAACCGGAGGCTCATCCCTTGAGCCGCCCACCGCGAACCGCCGGGGCCTCCCTAACAACCCGGCTAAGGAGGGGGTGCTGGGGGCGGGGGGCCAGGGACCCCAGTGCGAGACCGAGGGTCAGGTGCAGGCTGCCAGCCCAGATGAGACGGCCGTTTAATCTAATCTGTTATCCCATCGTGGTTTGTAGGAGCAGTAAACCGCACCCAGATTTAAAGGATGAAAAAGGCCTCCACCGTTTCAGGCCTCCACATCCACCAGGTGATGGGAGGGGGCGCCCTGCGTGGCCCTCGGTCTTCTCTCTGCTCTGGATATATCAGAACTGGGGGAGGAAGCGCGAGTCTGCAGGGGTCAGGCGAGGGGTCGGGAGCAGGGAAGGTGGGCTTGCGGCCTGCCACCTAAGCAGCCAGGAACTGCCTGGGCAGCACTCAGCTCTTCCCCAGAAAGCGACTGGCCGTGGGCAGGCTGGATTTGCTCTTGGGGTAAAGTTCCTTCTTAATGAGCTGCAATTCTTGCTCAACAGCCAGCCCCCACCCCGGGCACTGCTCATCAAGATGATAACATCAACCCAGGTGCCGGGCAGTCTTTAAAAGTCGTAAATCTTCACAGTCACCTAAGGGAACCGGAGGAATAAAGGTGAAACAAGTTTGCAAGAACCTTTCCCAGGTGTTATTTTGCAAGTCGAGAGCTAATTGATGGTTGTGCCACAATAGCTACAAGTGATAAAGATCGTGTAAACACTCCCCACTGGAGGCAAGTCAGGGAGTCCCTGGGGGTGTGCAGCCGCCAGATGGAGCCGCTGCCTCCCGCAGGCCTGCACCCCTGCGCGGCCTGATGGCTCGGAAGGCCGGGTACCACTGGAGTCAAGGTGAGGAAGGTCCCCGCAAGGGACAGAAGTCCAGGCAAAAGGATGGTCGGGGGAGTGGGCAGGAGCTTCCCACTGAAGCCCAAGGCAAGGCTCTCCACGACGACCAGGTTGCTAAGAAACAGTGGTGGAGAAGCTTGAATTTGCTCTTAGGATCCCATCTTTGCCCCCCTCCCCCACCAACACACACACACACCAGCTTCTAAAGGGCGTAAGATTCATTTTAAAACCTAGTAACTCTCTTCACAAGATGAGGAAGGGGAGGAAAGCTACCCCACGGTGCCCCCCTCCCCTGCAGCCCTGGGCGTGCACCGGGCCTCAGGATGTAATGGGATTCTGGGGGCTGGGGACGGGGGTGGGAGAGGGGTGATAAAGCCTGAGAATTGCCACACAGAAGCACAAAGCTCATTTACATTTCCATTGCCTTCACAAGAAGAAAATGTGGAGTTTTCCTCATTTTTGCCATCGCTGAAAAATTAGTCTTTGCCTGAGCAAAGTCGGGCATGTTTACGTCCATGGTATCACCTCTGACTCAGAGGGAGTCTGGAGCATCAGAAAAACTTTAAAAAAAAATTACAGATGATAACATTTTCATTTGCTTCTTTATATTCCGTAGCCTGGTTTTTAACTACATTTGCTTGGGGATTTTTTTCTTATGAAAATAGTATTATGTGTGACGTTCAGGCTTCCATAAAAATGATGAGAGCCACAGTGTCTTTGATGATATGTATTTGGAACCTATAAATAACACCAATATAAATAAGTCCTGAAGCAACAGTGGGCAAAAGGAAGTCAGGTCAGATTCCATGCCGGGCTCACCCCGGTTGCCTTTCTGTTTCACCACCTGAAAGTTCGTTCAGGAGCAAATCACTGCCTCGTCCAGGAGGATGGGGTAGGGATGGGGGGCACACCTAGGCCCACTCCCAGCGATTAAATTGTGTCTTTTTTGTGCATTCTCCTTCTCTGAAGGGCAGAGCTCTGGATCCACACGCTGGCCATTTTCAGTGCGTCAGCCTGGGTTTGGAATGACTCACTCCTGGAGAGCTGGTGCTCCGGTGGGAGCAGAAAGCCGACGTCGGGGGCCCGGCTCACGAAACTTTCAGGTCAATTCTAGGCAATGCCCAGTGCCTCAGATGGTAAAGAATCTGCCTGCAGTGCAGGAGACCCAGGCTTGATCCCTGGATTGGGAACATCCCCTGGAGAAGAGTATGGCAACCCACTCCAGTATCCTTGCCTGGAGAATCCCATGGACAGAGGGGCCTGTTGGGTACTGTCCATGGGGTCGCAAAGAGTCAGAGACCACTGAGCAATTAACACACCGGACAAGCCAAGGCCAGGCTATCCTAGCCACTGGCAGACGACAATCTGAAATAAAGCTTGCACAGTCCTTCAAATTCTCCCCTTAAAAAACCAAAGTAAGTCCCCCACCCCACTCTGAGGCAAATGGATCTGGCAAAATACAGGCCTCCTGTAGTAAAGGCCTCCCCGGGATAAAGAGCATTAACGTGGGAGAGACCACTGCTGGGCAGGGCTGGGGGACAAGTCCAGACGTGTTCAGTTCAGTCGCTCCGTCTGTCTGACTCTTTGCGACCCCATGGACTGCAGCACGCCAGGCCTCCCTGTCCATCACCAACTCCCAGAGTTCACTCAAACTCATCTCCATTGAGTCAGTGATGCAATCCAACCATCTTGTCCTCTGTCCTCCCCTTCTCCTCCTGCCCTCAATCTCTCCCAGCATCGGGGGCTTTTCAAATGAGTCAGCTGTTCGCATCTGGTGACCAAAGTATTGGAGCTTCAGCTTCAGCATCAGTCCTTCCAATGAATATTCAGGACTGATCTCCTTTAGGATGGACTGCTTGGATCTCCTTGCAGTCCAAGGGACTCTCATGAGTCTTCTCCAACACCACAGCTCAAAAGCATCAATTCTTCAGCACTCAGCTTTCTTTATAGTGCACCTCCCACATCCATACATGACCACTGGAAAATCCCTAGCTTTGACTGGACAGACGGTTTTCACGTAAATGAATGGTTAGCGAGCAAACGTTGCTGGTGAACCAGGCACAGTGTGGCCCAAGGCTTCTGAGCTGTGGGACCTGGGCAACGCCAGCTGTGGCGGCGCAGACTCAGCCCCGTGAGCCTGTGGGTACCGGGCACCTCCCCATCACTCAGCAGTGCTGAGGCTAGGAGGTGCCCCAGACCTAGACTCCTCGCCGACCCCCATCAGGAGGAGAGGCTCAGGTCCAGGCGGGACCCTGCAGCGGCTGCCGTGGGACTGGGGCTGGCGGCCGAAGGCCCCTCAAGGGCCGGGCGCCACGTGCCTGCTTTGCTGTAGACCTGCCGTTTTGTTTTTAACTTAATAGAGTTAATTTAAAGCAACTTTGTCGCTGCGGCAATCAGAATCATTTGCTGTTTCTAAATACAGGCCTGTTTAAAACAAACAACCCTCTTAAATTCTAAAATGAATTTTCTAAAACTTTAGCATAATTTACAAGGATTAGTAAATCTGAATCATTTCTTAGACATGACTCCTGGAGGGACCCGGGCTTCCGTCGAGGAGGATTGTAACTGTTTATGAGCAGTTCTGATGCAGGCGGGGCCTGAAGTCCAGGTCAGGTAGGAGCTATTCTGAGCCGAAGAAGTAGCCCCAGGAGTCCATGTTCAGGGTGTTTCTCCTGCCCTGCTCATGGCGGAGAATCGGGGGATAGTGGGTTTTCTGCAGAAGCACCCTGGCCCCTCACGGGGATGGGCTTGGCCGCAGATCCTCGCTTTTCCCTGGAAGAAGGTGTTCTCAGGGGCCCTGCGGAGCCTCCTGACCGCCCTCAACATCAGTACTGACCCCGACCCTGAATCTGGGTGTGGTTTGCACGCTTGCAAGAATTCACAGCCACCTCCTCCAACACTCCACGCAATCCCCAGATGGGGAAACCGAGAATCGCAAATATTTTTTCTAACAATAAGTAAAGAGATGTAGTCCTCTTACTCTTCCCTTGACCCCTCCCCCTCCTCCCCTCCTCCTGCTTCCTCCCGCTCCCCCCCNCGTTTCAACACATCTAATTCTCAGAACAGCTCAAGAAAGTGATTATTTGAAATCCCCTTCTTACATTAAAAAAAAAAGGCAAAAAACGTAGCTGTCTTCCTCAGAGTGAACTCTTCACGCTAAAGCACTTTATCTGAACTAAAATGACACTTTCCAAATGAATGCCATGAACTCAAAGGGAAAATTCTGCGTCACTAGTGCGTCACTGAGAATAATGGGGCTGAAGTGGAAGTTTACATTTGCTGAGAAAAAGGTTATTTTTCTCTTAAATTGCCCTCTTCTCTCCACCCCCCCCCCCCCCTCCCCTCCCCCTGCTCCCTCCCGCTCCCCCCCCCCACGCCCCCACAAACGCAGCCTCTCCCCAGGTGTCTCACAGGTCACCACCTCGTCCTGCAGGGAGGGGACTCATCCTGCGAGGGGGGTTGCTGACCCCTCCCGAGACCCCCTCCCAGGCTGCCCACCTGGGCCAGGCCTGCGGACGCTGCAGCCCAAACAGAGCCAACCCCAAAAGGGGGCCCGGCAGAGCTTGTCAGGCCAGCATGCTTCGAAGGATCAACCAAACGCATTTAAAATGCAGGAACGGCAGAACCTTGGGTTTGATAACTGTTATTGGAGCCAAAAGAGTTACATTAAAAATAGATCATTTGGCCACACTCGACAAAGTCAGAGCCTGCAAACAGTCTGGGCGTGCAGGGCCCTCCTCAAGCTGGCTGGTGACCTGTCTGCTGGTGAGTGTGGCCAACCGCACCCCTGTGTTAGGGAAGCCCTGAGCTCCAGGGCTGGGCCGTCAGCGGCGGGCAGGCCCAGCCCAGGCTCCGCCGCCGGGGTGCGCAGCTTCCCGAGTCTGCACTGCTCACTCACATCCTGGTATTCACATACCCATGGACAAGTGGGCGGACTTCGCGGCCTCCTCTGAGTCCTGAGCTCAAGCAAAACAAGCTCTGCAGACTGTCGCTCTGCCTCTTTTGTCACTCATCCCCACCAAAAGCTGCTGTGAAAATAGGAAATATTTGACTGTGAGTTTTAAGTCACTGCCGTTTCCAAATGTGTGAGCTGCATGCTAGTCGCTGAGCTGTGCCCAGCTCTTTGTGACCCTCATGGACTGTAGCTCACCGGGCTCCTCTGCCCATGGGCTTCTCCAGGCAGGAATACTGGAGTGGGCTGCCATGCCCTCTTCCAGGAGATCTTCCCGACACAGGGATTGAACCCAAGTTTCCTGCGGCTCCTGCCTTGCAGGCAGACTCTACCGCTGAGCCACCGGGGAGACCATGCCGTTACTAGATATCCCCCCTTTCAATCTGATCGTCGCATAGTCAGGCTCACCCTTCGTATTTGGTGGCCTTGCCCCCTTGTGCAGAGGAAGCACCTTTCAGACGATGCAAACGGCACGTTTTTTCAGTTGCTTAACTACTCTTTCAGACCAGCAAGAGCGAGTCCCTTTGTTTCTGAAGATTTAGGAAACAGGACTACGGGCTGCCCACCTGCACTTGTGTCTCACTCTGATTAAAGAGAGATCAGTAAAGGAGGGGAAACCGTCTCTACTGGAGGGACTTTGCCGCTGCGGCCCACAGTTGACATCCTTCGCCTCCTGCTAAATGGAGCCTAACCCAGGGGAAGGACCACATCTGGAAAAGACACCGAGGAGGCTGCAAAGGGGACGCGGAGGAGAAACGCACTCGGAATGAGGGGGAGGGGCGCGTCTCTGGACAGCAGCGCAAGCTTGCGTTGATCATTTTTACGTTATCAACATAACAAAGTTTTTTAAAAAAACCTCTCTGCTCGAGAAAAAAAAGAAAGCACAGCTACTGTCCTTTCGAGAGTATAGGATCTTCACTGGAACCAATTCTTCAATATTATCTTTTGTCAATTATTAAATTGCATTTCCTTCTGAAGTTGGCCTGGTCACTTTTCCTCCCACACATTGTGTTCAGGAAATTCCAAACGGAGGGAGATTTTAGAATGGAGGGAAACATATAGACCCAAAACACACCCTCGTATTTTAGAAATGTTTGCTTTCATAAGGGAAGAGAAACTCATCGTGGCAGAAAAATTGTCGGTTCAATTTCCATAAAGACGCGGTTTAAAATCTCTATTTTTAATGAGATTGACTTGTTTCAAGCCATGTGGAGGTATGGTTATGTTCTTCACGGACAAGAGAGAGAAAGAGATTTATTTCCCAGAAACCGCAGAATGCCAAAATCTCCCTGGAAGGGATAGCCCCCACCCCCGATCTCTCCGCTCCCGGAGCCGGCCCCCTCCACTGAGAACAGATAAAGCCTGTGATTTATTTGGGGAGCGCCTGCTTTGCTCGGGGGTAAACGCTGCACTCCTCCCACGAGGGTGCAGCTGGAGCTAGCCCCTGGCTCAGCGGGGCTGGGAACGCGACCCTCCCCAGCTTCCTATCGGGTCTGCAGAGTGGAAGCATCTCATTTAATTAACAGCAGAAGATGAATGATCGTCTGTGAGCTCTACTCACAGTCATATTTCAACAGTTGCACCTTTCTGATACATATTCTTTGTTTTTCCAACTGTTCTCTAATCTGAAAGAGTTTGCAGTGTCAGCAATAAATGAGAGTTAATAGGATTTGCCTTTTATGAGGAGAAAATATACATAGAACTCAGTCATGAGAAGAAAATGAAAAGTCTGCTTAATCGGCAAGAGTAGAATGTTTTGCAACATCAGATGAGCTAATATACACCCACTGATGCACCCACCCGAGTCCAGCTCAGCCGACATGCTTTCATGACTTCCTCCCCCAACGCCAACCGAAGGGCCCCAGTGATTCTAACAACTCTCTAAATTTACTAGTGATTACTAAAGCTAAAAATCCTCAACTTTATAAATCATTAGACCCTGGCAGAGCCTGGAGATGTTGTGGGTTTGGTTTCAGACCACTGGAATAAAGCAAATATCACAACAAAACGAATCGCACAGGAGTTTTGGCTTCCCAAGAGATACGTTTGCACTGTCGAGTACTCCATGAGTGTACTTTAAAAAAAACAACCCATGCACCTTAATTAAAAATACTTTGCTGCTAAAAATTGCACCGTCATCTGAGCCTTCAGTGAGCCCTGGAAGCAGCTTCAGAGACTGCAGAGCACGGTTCACCACGAGGCATCAGTAACGGTGAAAAAGTCTGAAACATTTTGAGAATCACCAACATATGACTCAGAGACACAAAGCGAGCAAAAGCTGGTGGGAGAACGGTGCCCATAGGCACGGCTGATACAGGGTCACCAGAAAGCTTCGCTCTGTAAGGGAACACACAGTGCCGCCAAGCACCATCAAAAGAAGCATGGTGAGATGCGACAGACCTCAGCCGTCCACACAGAGTCCTCCGGGGAGAAGGAGCCAGAGGGGCCGTTAGCATCTCTGCACCTCATGGTGTTGGAGCCTGCTGTGCAGATTCTAATTTCATCAAATCAGAAGGTCCAGGAGCTAAATAGAGCACAGACGAAAATGTACACATCGGTAAGATGACCTCTCCAATCACTGCCTTGAAGAAGGAATTTTTTTCATAAATGGTGTGGGGTTCAGCACTTGCACAAAGACGCAATTTGATCCATACCTTACACCACACACCCCAGAGAACTGACTTCTGAGATTCTAAAGGAGAGAAATAGAATTCCCTCTCTTGTCATCATTGCCATTCTTTTTAAATATTTTATTTAATAGACCTGCCGTGCTTCCCTGGCAGCTCAGCTGGTAAAGAATCCACCTGCAGCGCAGGAGACTCCAGTCTGAGTCCTAGTTTGGGAGGATCCGCTGGAGAAGGGACAGCATGCCCGCTCCAGTGTTCTTGGGCTACCCTGGTGGCTCACAGTTTCAGAGACTAGGAGGTAGGCCTCTGCCAGTGCCAGCCTGAACCAGGAAGGGAAGAAAATGGGCTCTCCAGGGGCTCAGCCTCACCTGCAGAGCCTTCCCACCTCCACGGTGCAGGACCCTGGGGGCGGGCACCTCTCACTCAACTCACATGAAGGGGTTATGGACTCACAATGAACTGGACTTTTCACGTTAAAAATTAGATTTCATTTTATCTTAATTTTGGAGTTGTCTGGGGACGCTAAAATGTCTGGTTTCACAGAGTTTGGACTGGTCCCCCCTCCGGATAAGTTAGTAGTGAATTTTTTTCTCTTCCAGGTGGAGTCATGGAATATTGTGTCTCCTCTAGAGAGGGTCGCGTGGCATTGGCGCCACCAGGACCCCACGGCGTGTGGCAATCACTAGGTCACTTCTGAGGACAGAAGCCTCCGTTCATTACTGATGCGATTAAAAGGTCCCCTTCACGATCTGCTGGCCCCACCAGAGGCTGGGACGCTGGCTCAGACCATAGCCTGACCTGTGGTCACACGGGAAGCTGACGCTGATCAGTGCATTCTAGCAAGATGAAAAGTAGCAGTGTGACTATTATTGAGATGCCAACGTTCTCACAAAGATCACAGAAAACCCAGCAACTGCAAGGCCGCCTGCAAGGGTGCTACTGTGACTGTCTCGGGTTTTGTATGTAGTCTCCCAAAGACGGTCACGGTGTAGCCCCCATCCATCAAGTCCGTCTCCCAGATGCCAGCCGAGGGCCAGCCTCGTGAACCCGCCTTTCCAAACAGAGCAGTCTCAGGCCAGTTGTGCTAACCCTCTCTGCACAGATTTATTTTCTTCAACAGATTTTTGGAGTGTGGCAGCTATTATCCATTAAATATGTGTTCTTAAGTTGAAATTGTAGGAACTTAAGTTACAGGGTGTGAAGAAGTCCCTGAGAGTGAAGAGTTAATGAAAGAACAGAGATGTGTGGCGGGCTGATGGCTGTGTGTCTCTCTTCCTTTTCCAGCTGCCTTGCATGATTTATAATAACGTCACATGGATAATAGAAAAACATTAAGTACTGGAAATTAACGGAAGCCCTGGTGCCCCGGAAGTCCCCAGCACAGAGGCTAGGAGAGGAGTTCTCTGCCCCAGGCCGCGGTTGCGGCACCCTGGACACCTCCCCCTGGAAACGGTCATCTCCCGCCTGGTGGTGGTCATCGCCTCCTCACAGGCATTCTGGCAAAGCTTGAACTTAACTCCCATTGAGTGCACTGTTTTATTGATTGAGAAAGAACCGATCTTGACCGGGTTAACACCACACATGGGATCTACCCCACAGCCCAGCCCCTGCCCTCATTGCATTATTAAGAACCCCAGGCCACGGATGGACACAGAGGGCATCCCCATGGCACCGGTCCTGTGAACAGAATGAAGAGCAGCATGAGTCTGTCTGAACATCTCCCGACTGTCAGATTACCTAATCTGACAAGACCGGGCCAGAGGAATTGGGCATTGGTTAAGAGAGAATTGTGTTTGTTAGCCATCCGTATGTCTTCTTTGGAGAAATGCCTATTTAGTTCTTTGGCCCATTTTTTGATTGGATCGTTTATTTTTCTGGAGTTGAGCTGCATAAGTTGCTTGTATATTTTTGAGATTAGTTGTTTGTCAGCTGCTTCATGTAAGAAACAAAGCATCAGTTTATGTTCGATACAGGATACGCGATGCTTAAGGCTGGTGCACGGGGGTGATCCAGAGATGATATGGGGTGAGAGGTGGGAGGGGGTTTCAGGATTGGGAGCTTGCGTACACCTGTGGCTGATTCATGTCAATGTATGGCAAAACCAATACAGTACTGTAAAGTAAAATAAAGTAAAAATAAAATTTAAAAAATTAAAAAAAAATAAAGAGAATAGTAAGCAAAAAAAAAGCGAAAGAATTGTAGTAAAAGCTGAGCCTGAATGATGCTTCCATGCTTAAATCCCCTAGCATCACTGGCTTTTCAGTTGAGACGGGAGGAATACAGAGGCCGCTACTGATGAACTCAAAAACGTTTCCAGGAAGTGACATAATTTCAGACTTGAAAGTGTGAAGGTGGCTTGGAAGCACTGTTTGTCATTTCTTTCAGAGTGGACATGAGTGTCTGGTCATGAAAATTAACTGAGGCAGGCCCTGGTTGGACAGTCGCCGCAGAGGCTGGGGGCCTGCGTGCGGAATGGGCGGGCACCCTGTAAGCGGCTGAGATCCGTGCTGGAGCCAGCGGCTGGGAGCTGGGGGGCTGGGGCTGGAGGCAGCCTCCTGTTTTTCTGGCCTGCAATTGCTGCTGCTTCCGTCCCTGCAGCCCACCATGCGCGGTGGGCGTGGGTGCTGAGGTGGCCTCAAGGCAGCCCTCTGCAAAGGAAACCGAGCCTGTCGTTGCAGGGAAGCCACCCCAGGCGCCGTGGCCTGAGTTGCAGTGAAGACGCTCCAGGTGAGTGCCCACTGCAGCCGGATTCGGTTGCTGCTGAGCAGAGCTGGGGCCCTCGGGCAGGCAGCCGGGGGTGAGGAGCCCGCCCACGGCAGTGTAAACACCCCAGCCCCTTCCCCGGCACCCCAAACCACCGATGCTCAGCAGCAGAGCCTCTGTGGTTTGGATCACCCAGCTAGTGCTGTCATCTTAGGCAAGTTTGCTTTTCTGCTATCTGGTGACAGTTTTACTGTGATTTAGATGAAGTTTTCTGTCTGCAGATTTAAGACTCAAGTTTTTTCAGCAGGTGCCCTTTCTCCTTAATGGGATGGGCCACATCCCCGCAGTAGGGCCAGAAGGAGACTTAGGAAAGATGCTAGCAGTGGCCTTGCGGGATATAAAATGTGCCCTCGAATTCTCCCTGTGGCATTGCCGTATTTCCGATAGGAAACTTATATGGTTGCAACACAAACGTGTTTTCTTCCTAGAAGTATTTTTAAAAAGAAAAAATCAGCGTGTGCAGACCACAGTGAAGCCCTTGGTTTCAACCTTTCATCTGTTAGAGACACAACGGCTTGGAGGCTGGCATCCAGGCCCCCGGCTGCAGGCAGGTCCTCGCAGGTGTCTGCTGGGAAGCAGGTCATCAGAAGCCGGGGCTGAGCGGGACAGTCCCCGCACAGTACAAATGAGCCCCATCAAAGCACAGCGGCAGAGAGATCCATCAGGGAGGCAGCCTTCTGTGCCTCAGCCATCCCCACTCCTGGACCTGGAAGGGAAACCCAGTGGCTGATTCAAAAAGTGACAAAAACCTCAGGCAGAGGAAAGATTCAGTGCCAGGCCATGTCCTTGAGGGAGGCTGAAGAGTCCTTCAAAATGCAAAGAGGCAAAGGTTCTTCAGAGACGGGAAACCTCAAAGCCGTGTTTCCAGGATCCCAGGACGTGAAGCTGGCGAGGCCCTCGGAGGCCCTGCAGGGGATGTTTCCCCCCAAGGCCTCTTAACAAGAGGAGGGCAGGTCAGCATGGGGACAACTTGCAGTGCAGGGTCCACTTAGCCTCACCTGGGGCAGCCTCCACCCCAGGCACGAACGCGCTAAGTCTCCAGGAATGCTGGGAGTTGAGCAAGGATTGTTGCTGCTCTGTCCCAAGTGCTGCCTGACGTGTTGTGACCCCGTGGACTGCAGCACACCAGGCTTCCCTGTCCATCACTATCTCCCTGAGTGTGTTCAAACCCATGTCCATTGAGTCAGTGTTGCCATCCAGCCATCTCATCCTCCGTCTTCCCCTTCTCCTCCTGCCCTCAATCTTGCCCAGCATCAGGGTGCTTCCCAGTGAATCATCTCTCCCCATCATGTGACCAAAGTGTTAAAGCTTCAGCTTTAGCATCAGTCCCTCCAATGAACATTCAGTGTTGATTTAGGATTGACTGGCTTGATCTCCTTGCAGTCCAAGGGACTCTCAAGAGTCTTCTCCAACATCACACTTAAAAAGCACCAATTCTTTGGTGCTCAGCTTTCTTTATGGTCCAGCTCTCACATCCTTACATGACTGCTGGAAGAGCCAGAGCCTTGACTAGATGGACCTTTGTCAGCAAAAAGTGATGTCTCTGCTTTTTAATACACTGTCTGGGTTTGTCATAGCTGTTCTTCCAAGGAGCAAGCATCTTTAATTTCATGATTGCAGTTTACTGTCCACATTGATTTGGAGCCCAGGAAAATGAAGTTTGACACTGTTTCCACATTTTCTCCATCTATTTGCCATGAAGTGATGGGACCAGATGCCATGATCTTAGTTTTTTGAATGTTGAACAAGGGGTTTTTGCAACCCAAAGAAATTTGGAATTCTATTTTACAAGTAAGCAAACAAAGCTCCCCAGGGGTCAGTGCCCTCCTAGGAAGAAAGATCTAGAACTTGGCTCTTTCCACTCAGCCCTGCAGCTCCCAGATGACACCCTGGGCCCCGGAAGCAGAGTCAGGAATGGGGCCCAGGAGGCCTCATGCAACCCTGCGGCTAAGGGGGGCCAGCGAAGGCTGTCTGGGGGCGATGGCACTGTTTATCCTTTGTTTTTTCCTCTTCTGGTCCCTGATGACAAGGCCAGTGGAATCATGACCCCCAAACGTGCTCAGGCCCTGTTCCTCCTGAACCTGTGGCCGTGTTGTGCTCAATGACGAAGAAGACCGCAGAGGGCATTAAGGAGAGGGGGCGTCATCTGGGCTCCCCAGGCGGGCAGAGCCTCTCCTTGTGAGCCCTTAAAGTAGACACCGTCTCTGCCTGGAGGCAGGAGAGCTGGTGACATTTGAAGGTTGAGAGGGGCATGAGGCTGCTTCCAGGGGGCACAAGAGGCACCTCGGGGGACCTGCTGGCGTACGACTGGTCTCTGCAGGAACACGGGGCCTCAGCTCCTCAGCAGGATGACCCGAACTCCATGAGCAACGGGAACGAGCTCAGAACTGGTTGCAGGTCCAAGGCCCCCAGGAAGGTGAGCGGCCCTGCCAAGACTCTGATGGGCTGTGCCACTGTGGACATGGACATGCAAACATACCTTCTGCCCTCCGCTCTTTTGAGCGTTTAGTCAGGATACAGTCGCTCGGCCACACAGCGGTTCTGATTTTGACGTTGTAAGGACGCTCCATACTGTCTTCCACAGTAGCTGCCAAGCTTCACGTTCCCACCAGTGGTGCACAGGGGGTGCCAACTTGCCTCCATCCTTGGCGACACTCTGGCAGCTTCTGGGCGTTTCTGACGGTGGCCAGCCTCGCGGGTGTGAAGTGGTGTCTCTGGGGTTTCGAGTCACCTTTCTCTACTCCTCAGTGACGCCCAGCATCTTTTTGTGCGCTTGTTGCCCACTGTGTGTCTTCCTTGGAGGAATGTGCTCAAGCCTCTTGCTCACTTTATAATCCAGTGGTTTCCTCTCCGGTGAGTGGCACCACGTTTCGCATATTCTAGGTATTAAACTCCCATCCCGTGTGTGACTTTTCTCCTCCTCTGTGGACTGTGCCTTTTGATAAATAAGAAGACTGTCTTTGAAGGATGAATTGTCCTTCTGAAGAAACCATGAGCTAAGATTAAAAACTATAAAAAATTAAATGAGCTTATGCAAACTCTTAACACTGTACTTAGCACACTGCTGTGTACAATAGGGTTAGCTTCAGTGTGCCAGAGGGCTTAGCGGCTCAGTCCGCCCCATTCACTGCGACTTCATGGACCCTAGCCCACCAGGCTTCTCTATCCATGGGCTTCCCCGGGCAAGAATACTGAAGACGGGGAGCACCTTCTCCGGGGGGTCATCCCGACCCTGGGGTCAAACCTGCATCTCCTGTTTCTATCACACTGACAGGCAGATTCTTTACCACTGTACCACCTGGGAAGCCATAGGATCAATGGATACCTAGTCTAATAATAAAACTATTGCTTTAAAATTTCAGAATTTTAACAACTTTTTCCTTAAGGAATCAGTTTGCAAAACACTTTAAATTCCAAAGATAATCAGCCTCCTTATTTATAAACACGTTTTATTAAGGGAAAAAATAAGTAGTACTGGCTTAGTAATCATGGATTTTACACTTAGATTTTTTTCATGCTAAGTGTTGAGACTTTGGGTGGGTTCTATGAGCTAAATCTACTCTCAGCCAGAGTGTTCACTGCCGCTGAACTACATAGAACCATAATACGGTGGAGTTGCCGACTAGTCTGAGCTTCAGTGCCACAACTTAAAAAATGATCGTTGGGTTAAATGGGCTTTCACGCTGGAAATGTCTTCTTTAAGAGGGAAACATTTAAAAGCCAGCGTTCGAGTATGGTCCGGCTGCAGCCAGCAAGGGCAGCAAGGTCAAGGTCCTCAGTTGCCTGGACCACTCGGGTGCTCTGCTCATCCCCGGTGCTGGCACAGTGGTGTCGACACCTCTGACTAGCCTGGCTGGGAGCCACGTTCCTCTCTCCTGTCCATCTGCGGCGAGTCATGGCCAACGTCGCCCACCTTCACCATCTGCAGGATTGCGCGATCAGCCAGGCAGATCGATGGAGGAGCATCAGAGTCCCCCAGGTGATGCTGAAGCCGTGCCGCTGTCAAGCTGATGACGGGCACTCTTTGTCACCAACAGAGCTATGTTGTGACCTGAAAAGGGGAGAAGTTCTTCATTTATTCAAGCAGTAACTCTGAGCCTGGCAAGTGCTCCATACTGGAAGTGAAGTGTGCCTGGGTAAACAGCAACTTGACCAACCTGCAAACTATGTATGCTGTGATGGACACCAAGATCTTCTTATTGTTAAACTGCGGAACAAGAGCCCTTCTGTTTAGACCTGTTGTCTGAAGATGGATCGTTCTGACTGGCTGAGTTCATCCAGCCAATCATTCAGTTATGTACTTCCTCAAAGACGATCTGGATGGCTCAGTCTGGAAGTGCAGAAGTGAGCGGGGAGCTCTCAGGCTGGCCGTTTCCTCTGGGTTCTCTTGCGGATCTATGGCTGTGTTCTCCTCGGGGCCTCTGGTTTTGTTTTGTCTTGCGTTCCAGACCTTAAATGATGATGTACTGTGAGCGGGTGGCTGGCATGGCCTGCACCGTGACATGGTCCTCTCGGCCAAAAGAAATTCAGACAAAGCAATTAAAGTCTGCCTCTTCGAAATGCTCCGAGTTGCCCAAAGCCAGCGGTGTGCATAAATTATAAAATCCAAAGCCAATGGACTCCTCGGCCGATTCTACATCACAAAATTACCCAAAGCCCGAGGAGAGTCAGATGAATGCCAAAGACCACATCTCATGCGACGTGACATTCTTGCGGTGGCAGATCAAAAGGGATCTTCAGGAGTGGAATTTAGCTCCAGTGGAAGCTGGCAAACGGACCCTGAGTAAAGGCTGATGAATGAGACGATTCTTCTGGAAGCGACTCTGTTACCTGTTTGCTTTGCCCCCATTTCCAACGGACAGAAGCCTATGGGGAGAGGGGGATTTTTAAATCGTTCCTGCCTGGAGACTAAATAATAAGTGGGTTTTATTTCTTTTACATCTGAGGTGGAAGCACAGCACTCTGGCTGGTGGGCAAGCCATGGGTCAGTGGTTCCCTAGCCCTGCTCAGGCCACGGCACCGGAGCCCATGTGGAAAATTAGACATGTGCAGCGTGGAGGGGCTCTGAGGAGTCAACCAACCATGCTTGGAGAGCATCTTCCTTCTTCTGAGTTTACATCCGTCCATGGTTAGGAAGAAAAAGCGCCCTTTCCATCACCAAAGGCAGTGTCAGAGCAGTCAGAGCTGTGTTTTCTGTTGACTTTTAATGCCTTCTCTTGTTTAAATAAAGAAATAGATGTTTTTCTGGAACTCTCTTGCTTTTTCCATGATCCAGCAGATGTTGGCAATTTGATCTCTGATTCCTCTGCCTTTTCTAAAACCAGCTTGAACATCAGGAAGTTCACGGTTCACGTATTGCTGAAGCCTGGCTTGGAGAATTTTGAGCATTACTTTAGTAGCATGTGAGATGAGTGCAATTGTGTGGTAGTTTGAGCATTCTTTGGCATTGCCTTTCTTTGGGATTGGAATGAAAACTGACCTTTTCCAGTCCTGTGGCCACTGCTGAGTTTTCCAAATTTGCTGGCATATTGAATGCAGCACTTGCACAGCATCATCTTTCAGGATTTGAAACAGCTCCACTGGAATTCCATCACCTCCACTAGCTTTGTTTGTAGTGATGCTTTCTGAGGCCCACTTGACTTCACATTCCAAGATGTCTGGCTCTAGATGAGTGATCACATCATCATGATTATCTGGGTCGTGAAGATCTTTTTTGTACAGTTCTTCTGTGTATTCTTGCCACCTCTTCTTAATAGCTTCTGCTTCTGTGAGGTCCATACCATTTCTGTCCTTTATTGAGCCCATCTTTGCATGAAATGTTCCCTTGGTGTCTCTAATTTTCGTGAAGAGATCTCTAGTTTTTCCCATTCTGTTGTTTTCCTCTATTTCTTTGCATTGATGGCTGAAGAAGGCTTTCTTATCTCTTCTTGCTATTCTTTGGAACTCTGCATTCAGATGCTTATATCTTTCCTTTTCTCCTTTGCTTTTCACCTCTCTTCTTTTCACAGCTATTTGTAAGGCCTCCCCAGACAGCCATTTTGCTTTTTTGCATTTCTTTTCCATGGGGATGGTCTTGATCCCTGTCTCCTGTACAATGTCACGAACCTCATTCCATAGTTCATCAGGCACTCTATCTATCAGATCTAGGCCCTTAAATCTATTTCTCACTTCCACTGTATAATCATAAGGGATTTGATTTAGGTCATACCTGAATGGTCTAGTGGTTTTCCCTACTTTCTTCAATTTAAGTCTGAATTTGGTAATAAGGAGTTCATGATCTGAGCCACAGTCAGCTCCTGGTCTTGTTTTTGTTGACTGTATAGAGCTTCTCCATCTTTGGCTGCAAATAATATAATCAATCTGATTTCGGTGTTGACCATCTGGTGATGTCCATGTGTAGAGTCTTCTCTTGTGTTGTTGGAAGAGGGTGTTTGTTATGATCAGTGCATTTTCATGGCAAAACTCTATTAGTCTTTGCCCTGCTTCATTCTGCATTCCAAGGCCAAATGTGCCTGTTATTCCAAGTGTTTCTTGACTTCCTACTTTAGCATTACGGTCCCCTATAATGAAAAGGACATCTTTTTGGGTGTTAGTTCTAAAAGATCTTGTATGTCTTCACAGAACGGTTCAACTTCAGCTTCTTCAACATTACTGGTTGGGGCATAGACTTGGATTACTGTGATATTGAATGGTTTGCCTTGGAGACTAACAGAGATCATTCTGTCGTTTTTGAGATTGCCTCCAAGTACTGCATTTTGGACTCTTTTGTTGACCATGATGGCTACTCCACTTCTTCTGAGGAATTCCTGCCTGCAGTAGTAGATATAATGGTCATCTGAGTTAAATTCACCCGTTCCAGTCCATTTTAGTTCACTGATTCCTAGAAAAACATCTATTTCTGCTTTATGGACTATGCCAAAGACTTTGACTGTGTGGATCACAATAAACTGTGGAAAATTCTTCAAGAGATGGGAATACCAGACCACCTAACCTGCCTCTTGAGAAATCTATATGCAGGTCAAGAAGCAACATTTAGAACTGGACATGGAACAACAGACTGGATCCAAACTGGAAAAGGAGTACGTCAAGGCTGTATATTGTCACCCTGCTTATTTAACTTATATGCAGAGTACATCATGAGAAATGCTGGGCTGGAAGAAAAACAAGCTGGAATCAAGATTGCCGGGAGAAATATCAATAACCTCAGATATGCAGATGACACCACCCTTATGGCAGAAAGTGAAGAGGATCTAAAAAGCCTCTTGATGAAAGTGAAAGAGGAGAGTGAAAAAGTTGGCTTAAAGCTCAACATTCAGAAAACAAAGATCATGGCATCCGGTCCCATCACTTCATGGGAAATAGATGGGGAAACAATGGAAACAGTGTCAGACTTTATTTTTTGGGCTCCAAAATCACTGCAGATGGTGACTGCAGCCATGAAATTAAAAGATGCCTACTCCTTGGAAGGAAAGTTATGACCAACCTAGACAGTATATTGAAAAGCAGAGACATCACTTTGCCGACTAAGGTCCATCTAGTCAAGGCTATGGTTTTTCTGGTGGTCATGTATGGATGTGAGAGTTGGACTGTGAAGAAGGCAGAGCACTGAAGAATTGATGGTTTTGAACTGTGGTGTTGGAGAAGACTCTTGAGAGTCCCTTGGATTGCAAGGAGATCCAACCAGTCCATTCTGAAGGAGATCAGCCCTGGGATTTCTTTGGAAGGAATGATGCTAAAGCTGAAACTCCAGTACTTTGGCCACTTTATGGGAAGTGTTGATTCATTGGAAAAGACTCTGATGCTGGGAGGGGTTGGGGGCAGGAGGAGAAGGGGATGACCGAGGATGAGATGGCTGGATAGCATCACAGACTCGATGGAAGTGAGTCTGAGTGAATTCCGAGAGATGGTGATGAACAGGGAGGCCTGGCGTGCTGCGATTCATGGGG
This sequence comes from Litocranius walleri, assembly GCA_006410535.1. Taxonomy (NCBI): domain Eukaryota; kingdom Metazoa; phylum Chordata; class Mammalia; order Artiodactyla; family Bovidae; genus Litocranius; species Litocranius walleri. Next base: position 2,641,742 of record SJYG01000068.1, read on the forward strand.
TCACAAAGGGTCGGACACGACTGAGCGACTGAACTGAACTGAATTTCTTTAAATAAAAGTTGGCAACATTTCCTGCAACCTACGATACACTTATTTTCTTTACAAGTTTTTTAAAATTGAGAACTCCCAATTTTCCAAATCTGTTCTCACAGCAAACACTTTACACGGTGGTCGGGGGCTTGGATTTGAGGAATGTGGGTGGTGGATACAGAAGGGCTTGGTGGGGGTACACACGCAGGACGAGCCCCCATTCCGTGGGCTCAGGCTGACCTCAGGCTGGACGGCTCCCCTGAGCCCTGAGCCCCTCCACCCTGGGCAGGCACCCTCCTTCGTTCCGAGCACCTGTGGGGAGCAGCCGTTGAGGTGGGGAAACAGTGAATCCACAGCAAATGCCGACACGTGGCTTCAGGAGGATGAAGAGGTCTTGCTAAGAGGAGACACCCCTCTGGCTGTGGACTGGGGTCCAACCAGGTGGGTTACAGGCTCACCCGTCAGGCCATGTCGAGCCGCCAGGCAGTGATGCAGCCTTGGTCCTGCCATGCTGGAGATGCCCAGTCTGGGGGGACACGCATGGTCAGAGGCGCTCTGACCAGCCGGCCACTGCCCGTGAGGATGGCGCTGCCATGCTCTGCATGCAAGCTCCACCGAGCCCCACAAACCCTCCAAGTGGCAGGCAGACCCCAAGCAAGCAGGGCGCGCAATTACCAGCCCCGGGCCCGACAGCCTTGAAAGCTTTGCTCGTTCTGCAGGTCCTCCGCTCTTTGCTGGCTGGAGGGGTGGGCGGCCAAGACGGACACCGCGGCGGTCCAGCTGGAGGCCAGCTGGGCGCATCCGGTGCCGGCCACAGCCGCACCATCCACAGTGCACTCCCAAGCCGTCGTCCGTGTGGACCCATCTACACTCTGTGACTTGTCTCTGTGCTGAGACTTAACACGAATGATGGGTCGACCAGAAAAAGCTAAACGAGTGAGCGAGCGGCTTAGAAGCTTGGGTTCCCTGTTGTCCCTCAAGTCCTCGTCATCAGAAAAAGCAGTGCCGGTCGCTGAGCTAACGATGAGGAGGGCTGACCCCTGCTCAGCCTGATGTGGACGCTGAAACTTGAAGACCACGGACAGGGATCTGGCCGCTGCCTGGAGAGCCAAGGTCACAAGGACGGACAGAGACGCCAGCACTAGTGTCGGGAGGGCCCAGGAGGAGCTCGACCCCCCCTCTGGGGACAGGCCCACCCTCATCAGCCGGAAGTCCTCTCTCCTTGTCAGTGGCAGGGAATCCCACCCCTGGGACCCTACTTACGAGATGCCCTCAGAGGGTCTTTTGACCTAATTCAGCCAGCTCAATGGCATTTTACTTAAAAGCCCTTTGGGTTTTTATCTCCCAGACACATGCCTTGTTTTTCATTTTGCCTTTTTTTTTCCTTCCAGATTAGCTGATGGGAAGCAGGAAGTGAAGTTCATACCCTCCTCCCTCCCACCCATGGCGT
>SJYG01000068.1:2643377-2658390 GCA_006410535.1 Litocranius walleri
TGGCGTCCCCACCCTTCTGTCCCCTTCTTCTCCAGTTCTCCCCCTTCAGAGATGTGGATGTCGCTTTCCATGGACTCAGAAACCACTTCACCGTCTCCCAGCACCGAGACGGGGGCGGGACAATAGAGTCAATGTTACTTCACAAATGGGATTTTGGACTTGCAGGGTTTAAAAAAGCACTGCCTGTTTATCAAAAAGAATGCAGGTTAAAATCATAACAGATATCAGACAAGTTTGTTGCAGATAACAACAAAGAAGAGAGGGGAATATCGTCCTTTGATGAATTTGTACATTGTGAATTTACACATATTTTGTCATATGCTTTGGCCACCTGATGCAAACAGCTAACTCACTGGAAAAGACCCCGATGCTGGGAAAGACTGAAGGCAAAAGGAGAAGGGGGCGGCAGAGCGTGAGATGGTTGGATGGCGTCACCAATTTAATGGACAGGAACTTGGGCAAACTCTTGGAGACAGGAAGGGCCAGGGAGGCCTGGCGTGCCGCAGTCCACGGGTCTCAGAGTCAGGCGTGACTGGGCAGCTGAACACCAATGGATCTTGTCAACTTCCTCCTCCTGAAGCTGGAGCTGTGACGTGGTGATGTGGGTGTCCACCTGGGTGTCAAGTGTTGGCTGGTTTAAAAGTAGGGACTTATCATTTCAATTTCAGAATTCTTTCCTGCCACAACTAGGCTTCAGACTTTGGATAGGTCCGAAGCGCTGTGCGTGGTTTCAGCTGCTGTTAAGTATCTGCTCTTGACCCTGCGATGCACCCACTCTGGTACTCTTGCCTGGAGAATCCCATGGACAGCTGGCAGGCTCCATCCACAGGGTCGCACAGAGTGACGGAAGGGACTTAGCATGCATAGTTTGACAGTTCTTCCCCAAACCAGGACAATGTAACAAAAATGAACTTACTCTTCTCCTCAAACCTCTGCGGGGGTTTTTTTTGTGTGTGTGTTTTGAATGCTGTTATCCACCTTAAATTTATTTTTGTGTAAGATGTATATTCCTATTTTATCAGATGAATTATTTGCATTCAGATTTTTTGCATATGAGTTTTTCCCCCCCGAATGAGTAGCCAAAAGAGTCATCGTGAAGTCAGTATCTCATCAGTTTCCTGTCAACATAGATGCTCCTTTGTACTTTGGTAGATGGGTGTCCGTCCTCTTTCCTCAGACGAGGCACAGAATTCCGTTAACGGTTCCATCTTTCCTAGGCGAGTACTCGATGATTCTAATACTAGAGCTCCTTCTTTTCTTCTTGACTGTGCTGTGCAGCTTGCAGGGTCTCGGTTCCCCACCCGGGGACTGAACCTGGGCCGTGGCAGCGAAAGCCCAGAATCCTAACCTCTAGACCACCTGGGTGGGTCTTGCAAAGTAATATGACTAATTCTGAAAGAACTGCTTTTGAAAGAAGTCATCTATGGATAAAAAATATGTAATGACTAATGTAAAAAAAATCACACTAAGCCAATAATAGAAAAGCAAAAGAGAAACATTTGTATCAACAAGCTGGAAGCAGATGCAGAAGCCAGGATTATCAAATACCATGTTGACACAGAGTCAAGAGAGAGCTCTAATTCTGAGGAACAGAATCCTCCTTTACAAAGAATGCCAAGGAGCAGCATCAGCAAGGCGAAGCCCCGGGACAGCCGTGATGCTGTGCGCTTGGGGTGGGCAAACCGACTCCACGTGTATGGGGAGGGAAAGCCCCGGATTAACACAGCCTCTTGTGGGAAAGACCCGGGGCTTTAACTCACCGCAAGTGCGGCATCCGCCACGGGGCAAGTTTGGGCAGCACCAGCGGCTTTAGCATCTCCACGGCAACCAGAGGCAGCTGAGCCCCTCCTCGGCTCCGAGCTCCCCCCCCCCCGGCTCCCTCACACTGGGCCCCCAGGAAGCCAACAGTCCCCTGGGGCAGGAGCTCCAGTCTTCACCCACTGAAGCTCTCGGGGGAGACACAATAAATATTTTGGAAGTAACAGTCCCTGTCTAGACTAGAATTTCCTTACAGTTACTTTAGATTTTCGACAGGTTCCCTCAGAATGAGGTTTTTAGAAAAATAACCCTTGTACCAACAGAAATCATGATGTCTTAGTAAGAAGGCCATGAACTGCTCTCTATGTACCTTTTCAAAAGATGCTCCAAGGAGTATTTCACCCGCACTTGCATCAAGGAGACAGAACACAGGTGCAAGGGAGGCGACGCCATGAACTGTAGCCCGCCAGGCGCCAGGCTCCTCTGTCCACGGGATTCTCCAGCAAGCACAGGGGAGTGGGTTGCTGTTTCCTTCTCCAGAAGATCTTCCCACCCAGAGATCGAACCTGCATCTCCTGCCTTGGCGGGCTGATCCTTCACCACGCAGCCACCTAGGAAGACCTTTCTGGGCAGCACAAGACGCTGAAGTTGATCCTGGAACGGAAGACACTGCAGGAAGGAGGAAAGCAGTGAGAACGTGAACCTGAAAGTATGTCTGGGTCTCTGCAGAACATGCAAAGACAGACAGCGGAGCAACGCTTCCCCCTTGCTTTGAAACACTGGCTCAGTTTAGGGAACAAAAGAGATGGAATGGAGGAACTGGAAGTCCAAGGAGGAGGGAACAGAGGGAACAGCAAGCGAAGGAGGAGGAGGAGCAGGGAAAGGAGGCCCGAGCACGCTGGTTTCTGGAATTGCCAGACAAGCAGACGAGTCGCCAGAAAAATAACACATGAAACTGTCACACCGGCTCTCAAAGACCCTTGGCATGCTCAGCCTCCTGAAGCTGGCCTCCGGCCTGCAGCCTCCCCGTCCGGGTGGGCTGCCCCGGCCACAGCCCCGTGACAGGGGAGGGAAGCCCTGTGGACAGCAGTGGCCTTGTTCCTCCAGGACTTCCACTAGCCGCCGGGGGACAAGGTCCATGTCCGCAACCACGCTCAGGATGCATCTTCTCCTGAAATCAGCCCCAGGGCAGTCAGCGGCATTGAAAAGGACCTGCTCAGCTTTCTACGAGTTGGCCTGAGACCTTCACCACCATATATGGTGCTGTTTTGGGAACTTGCACACGAACTTTCGGAGTTCAGTCCATTCATAAGCTGAAGACTGCTCATCCTTGCCGCAGACCTATTTGCCCAGTCCTGGGATGACCAGCAGAGCAGCCGCGAAAGCCACCTTTGACGTGAGCCTAATTGACTCCAAATATTTCCTTTGCGAGCCTAGGGCTGGAACTTGGTGGTGGAGCCTGTTGGAGCTCCCCGGGCTGGATCTACTGGGAGCCCGCCTGCTGGAGAGTGCAAGCTGTGGTCCCCTTACAGCCTTTGGCCTGATGGTCAAGTGCAGATGTGGAGACGGTCCACCTGAGATGAAGTCACATGACAACCAGGCGGGTCTCTCAGGAGCCACGTGCTGCCTCCAAGCCAGGCCTGTCATTACTTCAGCCGTGTCAACACTCCTCCCCGCTCTGCCGCCCCATGATTTGAAGTGACTGATAAAAGTAACACAATTGCGTGTTTACTTGTCTAAACACAGCTTGGAAAGTGTCGGGTTGTATCGCAGTGTTTAATTGCTACCAAAATAGGTGTGTGTCGAGTAAACAGTTATAGATAAAAGGAAGTCATTGTTCAGAAAATGGATTAATTAGTATTTAATTGCTATAACTTGCAATTAATCCCTTAATATTAGGAATGCAAGCTTGTAACAAATTAGTGAGGCACAAAAGAAAGCAACAAGGACTGTGAGGCCCTTTGCCAAATCCATAAGGCAGAGCACTCCCGACCCCACCCCACCCCACGGCCTTGAGAGGGGCCGGCCAGGAACTTCAAGGCCTCTGCTCAGGCTGAAACTCAAATTCTCTTTCTCACCTCAGAATCTGTCATTTAAATGGCTAAAACGTAGACTCAGGAGACATTCTGATGACTCACTTGGAGGTGATGCGGGCAGGAGTGGGCATCTTCAGCTCAGAGCACATCTGAAAATAATCGCTTTGCTGGGACACAAACCCCAAATGTCCTCTGCCTCCCTCTGTGGGGGCTTCTGGCAGATCTGAAACCTCGGCTCAAGCCAGGCGTGTATTTTCTAACACATCTCTGTTGAGGGGGGTGCGCACGGGCCTCAGTCACCCCTTGGAAGCTGGGCCACCTTTAGGGTGAACGTGGTTCCGGCTCCTGGCACAGCCTGGGAGACTCCATGGGGCCCCCACCTGAGTCACGGGGATCCCAGCTGGCTCTGCTGGACACTCAGCCCCCAGTTGAGGCCGGAGCTGCCCGGTCCCTGGGGAGCTGAGTCCAGCTGCTCCTCAGGAAACCAGAACCCCACACATGACGGGTCCGCGGGCATCTGCCACCCCGCCCACCCGGTCCACCCACCTCCTGCTCTTAAAGGCCTCTCTGAACTGTCTGCTGTCAGCAAAGCAAGCGTGTGCCCTGCGATCCCGCAGACAACAAAGCCCCCAGCAGCATTTCAGGCGGGTGATGTCACCCAGGTAAAACCGTACTGACAAGCTTTTAATTAAAGTTTTCCCACACATCTTTCCACGGGTCCCCGGAGCGATTACTCATTATGTGCCTCCTGCCAGCCAATTGTGAGTTGGGAGGGAAGTGCTTTATTTTCAAAGCTCTTGCTGACACCCAGAGAACACTCTGTTATACAATCTGTTTATGTCTTCACACACGCACACACACACACACACACTCACACGCACGGTCTCGCTCAAGGAGAAGCGGCCGCACAGGGTGTTTTCATGTATTCCGCAGTAATGTAAAGCATCTGCTGTTGGGATAAGCAAGAGGTTGGGGGGGCACAGCAAAGCTCCTCTGCAAACAGTCCCCTGTCCCAGCCAGACCCCTCACTGGTCAAAGAGAGGTGTGCCCGGGAAGATGTGGGTTTGAGCGGGTGCAGGGACCCTGAGGCTGGGGTCTGAGCAGGGGCAGGGGCCCTGAGGCAGGTGCAGGGAGGCACCTGCAATCTCTCGAGTGCTCCTAGCAGGAAGAGCGCCCTCGCCGTTGGCACCAAAGGGGGTGTCCCATGAGGGGCCACAGGCAGTCATGCAGGCGTCTGTAAGCGCCCACGACAGGGCCCCAGCGCTGCAGAGCGGAGGCCCACAGAAGCCAGGATCGGGCGAGGGAGGTCGGACTCACTGGGGATGGGGCTCCGGGTCCCTGGTTCCTGCTGTGGAACTTCCACGGAAAACTTGGGCCCGCACCTCTGCATCACCATCACCGGGACAAACTCTCCAAATCCTGAGGACCAAAGCCTGGGGAGGGGCGGAGGGGAGGGGGGGTGAGGAGCAAGGGGCGGGCCCCGCCCCATGAGAAGCGGCCCAAATCCTGGGGAGGGGTGGAGGGGAGGGGCTGCTCCAGGCCCCTTGCTTCCTCCCATCCTGGCTCAACTGTGAAGCCAAAGCGGGATCGGGCCCCTCCACTCAGGCGGGCCGGAGCCCATGATGTCCCCACATCTCCCCCAGGACCCGCCTTCAGACACCCAGAAAGTCTTGGCGGAGACCCCAGCTGGGGTGTAGGCGAGTCCCCCATCCAGGCCCACGGCACGGGGCCTGCCAGCACTTCCTGCTCGTGGAAATCATCAGCGAGCTGGAAAGAAAATGTGTGCGGATATATGCGGCCATCTGGAGCACCGGCCCCTCTCCCATGCAGAAGTAAGAGGGGGTGTAGGGCCACCGCTGTGGGCCCACAGAGGCGCCTTCATGGACCGGGCCTTGCTCTGACGCCGTCACCTGGCGGGGCTGGTACCCTGCGCTGCTTCTCGCGCTCCTGGACCATGGGTGCATATGGAGGGGCTCGGGTCGCACCCACGGTGAGTGATGGCCGTGCCTCAGCCTCCCTTGCCTCCTCTGCCATCCCCCTGGGAGCCTGACTCCCATTGAGCCTGAGATGTTAACCAGAGAGTTAAAGAGAACCTCTAACTCACGAGGGCACTGTGGGGAGCAGAGCCTGGATTCCCAGCATCGCTGGGAGGACAGAGGCCTGTCCTTTACCACCCACGCCCCGCCCCCCCACACTAGGGGCGGAAGTCCTCCTCCAGGGTTTAGCATCCCGCTTCCAGGCGCTGGGCAGAGGCATAGAAGCAAGGTGGGGTGGCCGGCTGGGGTGGAGTCCTCCCCTCGGCGCAGGCTCCAGACTGCACTGAGGGGACCACGGTCAGCCAGAGAAGCAGCTCCTGGAACAGTTAGAGCAGCGCCCGCCGCCCCTGCACACACGAGGCCTGGTGGTGGTGCCGGGGTCACCGTCCTGTGCGGGACACACTGGTCCTGCCCCCTTCTCGTCCGGCTGCGGCTGCAGACCCTGGAAGAAGTGCAGAGGACACAGGAGACACTGGAACACAGAGAAGGGAGTTCGCAACAGAGGGGGAGGCAGGGAGAGCTCCAGCAAAGCTGCCAAGACCAAGGAGAGAGAGAGGAAAAGGGAGACGTGGGGACAGACAGACCAGCCCCTAAGGGCTGAGCTCTGTGTGTGAGGCCTGAGTCCATGCGGAGAACAGCATTGGAAGGAGGGTGCTGAGACCCCGAGACTGGACGGAAGGGCGGGCCTGAGTTCCCGGGGCACACTCCAGGGTGCCTGGCCTTGCCACAGGAGCAGCTGGAGCCCAGGAAAGGCTGTGAGCAAGACAGACCCTGGTCCACTCTGTGTTCTAGAGAGAGCTTCCTGGTGGCTGGGCAGAGGGTGGATGAGGCAGGGGTGTGGAGGAGTAGGGGCCCTTGGGACACTTGACAGCCCCGCCCCGAGTGGGAGGGGTCCTCCGAGACCCGGCCGAGCCAGCAGGGAAGCAGAAGGGTGGCCAGAGCTCCACACAGCCTGTCATAAGAGTTGCATGGTGGGGACATGTGTGTAAACACATGGGTGGGTGGACGGATTCCATTAATGAACGAGCAGAAAATCATTTGCCCTCAGCTATCTGGCAGTTTCATTATTTGGAATTGGTTTAGTTAATCTAATTTGGCATAATGCATGAGGCAATTTATGAAGGGAAAAAGAAAAAACAAACAGAACAGCGCGAAAGTCTCTGCTGCTCCTCCCATCGGGCTGGGGGCTACAAGCCCACTCCTCTCCCACCCCCCGGCGGTCAGCATCTGCCCCGCCCTGCACAGCATCAGGCACGCGTGTTCCACGTCTGAGGCTGGTTTGAAACACACAGCCCAGCTTCGGCTTGCCCTCCTGAGCCCTGGTGTTGGAGGGTCTGTTGTGTTTAAGAAGTTCAGCCACGTGGACCCATCCTGGCCCACCGTTCTAGCACCAGACAACTTTTCTGATGCTTTGCTCAAATCATGCCCCCCCCCACCCCCATCCTATGTGTTTCCATCCAGATACTGCCAATCAGAGACACACTGACTCCTCCGCGGCCTCCTTAAATCCCTAACTCCCTGAGTATACTAGCAGATTATGACGGTCATTTATGCCATTAAGTTCTGGGTGGCTTGTTTGTGTCAGTAGGAATGAGAACAGAATTTGGCGGCTGAAAATGAGACACCACCATCCTGAAAACCTGAGATATACTGGTTTCTGGGTCTTGAGGAGACTGTCGGCAGAAGACAGAACTATGTCTTAAGAAGAGTCAATGAAATCTCAATAAAAAGTGAGGAAAAGGTTCTTAGAGGAAAGAAAACCCTGCTAATTCAGTGGACATTTTAGCAAAATCGTTGCCTGAAATAATTCATGTAATAAAATGGAAGATCTGTCTACAGAAATGGTTAAGGGAATGTCGAAACTGTCGCCGATTATAGAATGAACATCGTAAGGTAAGCAGAAAAAATAGTGAGCCACTGAAGGGATTTCTCAGTTTTGAAGAAGGATTTAGAGGAAAAATAAACAAGCAGGACTTGCTGGCCTTGAAAATATAAAGCCCAGAGAATTACGGCAGTGACTCATGACTCTTTCAAACTAACCCATCTTCTCAGAATCTCAAGGCACAGATCCAGCTGGTTAAACAATAGGGCTTCTAAGAATCTTAAAATTGCTCTCCACATTGTGCTCAAAGGGAGCTCAGGTTAGAGGAGGACTTACCTTGAAAATGTTGAGGATGTGCCATTGATTAAAGGAATGAATTAAAAGTGATACAAAAGAAACCCACAGTGTTTTTAAAGAAAAAGTACAAAAAAAGAGAGTGTTTTGGAAGTACAATATTTGGCATCAGGTAATAGGTTGACCCGGCCGTTCAGTTGCAAATTCAGGTCCCTTTCTTACAGGAAAGGACGAGTGGCTCCTCTGTGCACAGGTCTAGGGCTTCCCTGACAGCTCAGTTGGTAAAGAATCCGCCCGCAATGCAGGAGACCTGGGTTCGATCCCTGGGTTGGGAAGATCCCCTGGAGAAGGCCAGAGCTGCCCAGTTCCCAGGGATCGCCAATATTCTGGCCTGGAGAGTTACATGGACTGTACAGTCCATGGGTTACAAAGAGTCGGACACGACTGAGCGACTTTCACTTTCTACAAGGACCCACACACACGACTCTCCTTCTCACAAGGAGGCTGATCCTGCGTTTAGTCTTGAAATTTTTGCACAAGAGAAAAATATAAATAGGTTGTGATCAGAGAACAGACTGTAATTTTTAAAGGAAAATGAGTATGAATTTCTTTGACAGTCCTGTAGATGTGGGGTCTTTGTCCTGTCTTCTTAAATCTGGGAAGACTTGTTTTAGCTAAGAACACAGCAGAAAAGATGCCTGGGTTCCTGAGGCTAGCCCCTGGGGATGGCCCAGGCTTTTCCTGGCTCCCGGGAACCCTCAGCCCAGGAAGCCTCCAGACAGAGCGCCTGTGCCCTGCTGGGACCTTCGTTTCGGACGCTAGGCTCCGGAACCGCGAGAGCACACCCCGAGCACACGGTCAGAGCCGGAGCAGCTCCGCACGAGGCCCGCCCGTAGAGGCCCAGAGGCCGTCCTCGCGGGGCACCCGGCCCCTAGGACGGCCCCAGGGCTTGGGACCACAGCACTCCCCAGACTTCAGGGCACGCTGGAGATGGATGAGACGCCGTCTCACATGGATGAGACCCTGTCCCTCCTGTGTGCAGACCTGACCTCCAGGCCCCATCGTCCATGCAGACACTCACTGGCGGTTGTCATCGTTCAGCCACTAAGTCACGTCTGGGAGCCCCGTAAACAGTGTGAAAAGGCAGAAAGATGCTCGCTTACCGGGGCTTCGAAAGTTCTCCGCAATGGGGCTCTCTTGGAGCAAGCTCCCGCACCACAGACGGGCGTGCCCCCGGGACTCCTCTGGGATTTCCCCCTCCTTTCAGCCCTGTTCCTCTGTCCCTCCCTCCCATCTTGCCCTCCATCTTTCTGTCTGTCTTTCTTGGTGTTCCTGAGAAGCCCTTCAGACAGGCAGCTGGAGTTTGGGGAGCACGCTCCCCTCGTGCCCGCGGGAGGCAGGCTTGCCTCTCGCTCCACCAGCAGACGCGGGACCAGGCAGTGTGTGGCCTTTTCCCTCGGTCCCTTCGGCTGCCCTGTTCCTCCTGTCTTCAGGTAATCTCGGGGAGGCCAAGGCCATAATGGATGTGAACAGCCACACTGTCTATGGAAATGCTGGGCTCCGACTTTCCTGGGTTCACTGAGGACTCACAGCTCCAGAAGGAGCGCTGGCCCGGGAGTCCCGGGACACGCCTGTCCCTGCAGCACTGGCCTGGGAGTCCCCGGGACATGCCTGTCCCCACACGCAGGGCCTTGGCCAAGCGCCTGGCCCTCGCCCCGGCTGTCTGCCCCTCACAGAATCTTGAGAAAGAATCAGCCATACAGTGATAGAGAAGACTCTCCTGAGTACCCATGAGGCAGAGGACACCGACGGGAGAATGCCACCTTCAAGACTCAGCCGCTGAGAGATTCCAACCGCCTCCATCCGAGGGAGTGGAAACCAGCCTGGCACCACAGGTGACCTCTTCCTCCCGTCCCCCGACCTGGTGGCCCGTCCCTGGAGGCCTGAGTCCTGCAGTGGAGGCGCACGCTGGCCCAGGATGGAGACACCCCACTGCCCATCTCCCTGGCCTCTCGGGCTTCCCCGTGGGGGGCTCCCGGCGGTCCGGGTGAGAGGGAAGTCTCTGATGTGGGATGCAGATGCCTGAAGACCCCGGCTGCACGGACAGAACCTCAGCCTGTGTCCACCCAGCATGGCCCCAGCAGGGGCCTGTGGGGAGCCCTGGCTGCCATGCCTAGGACGGTCGCCACAAGAGATGCGGCCTGGATTTCTGCTCTCAGGGAGGAAGCTACTGAGAAGGGTTTTCGCACCAAACAGTCTTCTGGGTTTGTTTTATTTGCTTGCTGGCTTCATGGGGAGGGCCTTCCCTGGTGGCTCAGTGGTAAAGAATCCACCTGCAATGCAGGAGGTGCAGGTTTGGTCCCTGGGTCGGGAAGACTTCCTGGAGAAGGAAATGGCATCCTACTCCTGTATTCTCGCCTGGAGAATCCCTATGGACAGAGGAGCCTGGCAGGCTATAGTCCGTGGGGTCGCAAAGAGGTGGAACACGACAGAATGCTTAACACTTTTGTGGGGAGAGTTGCTTTTCTCTCTTGTGATATTCTTTTTTTTTTTCGCTTCCCGCGTGGTTAGTGGGATCCAGGTGAAGCCACCTTTCGGGTTGCCCCATTATTCATTATTCAGATGCCTCCCAAGTTTGGACAGGTGTGTGAATCACATTCACAGACACTCAGACCCTCAGAACAGTCCTTCCTAACCCACTCAGCGGTGGGTACCAACCAGTGATAAATGGTGTTGCTCCAATGGTCTCAGAGTAGAATGACGTCATGGAGAGAAACTCAGCCCAGCGAGGTGAGGAGAGCATCCTGGGAGGAGGGAGGGTGTCCAGAGCCCCGGCAAGATGGATGGGACCATGTGTGCAGCCGTGGACTTCCCTGCAGACAGTGGGCAGTGCTGGGTCAGGTCAGACTGGGAGCCGAGCAGCTGGGCTGCTGGAACGTGAGTTGAGCGTGTGTGTGTGAGTTCCCTTCAGTCCTGTCTGACCCTTTGCCACCAGGCTCCTCTGTCCATGGGATTCTCCAGGCAAGGATACAGGAGCAGCTGGCCATCTCCTCCTCCAGGGGATGTTCCCGACCCAGGGAGGGACCCCGTGTCTCCCAGGTCTCCTGCACTGGCCAGCAGATTCTCTACCACTAGCACCACCTGGGACGCCCGCACGGCCTGACACTAACCACAAATTGTTCCCTCTGGTCTCCATCACAGTCTATCGCACCGACGCATGAGACAGGCGCACAGGAAGGAAAACGAAGACGAGAGCCCCCGGAGGACTGCTGGTCAGCAGCCCCCCTTCTGTGTGGCCATCTCTCCCTCACCCACGTCCGGCAAGGACCCCGGGGTGGAAAGGCCGCGGTGGGGCAGGCGCTTCCCCCAGCTCATGCGGCTGGCAGATGTGTGGGGGGCTTTGATAACTGGGAAACCCCGAAACAGACTGTGGAGGGAAATGGTCTGCAGCTGCGTTGCAGGGGGGACAAGCCCAGGGATGGCCAATAAATTAGTCAAAATTATATTTCCCCAGATCAGCATCATCTGCCTTCTGAAGTATAAATTATGGTGCTGGGCATGCGATCTAAACTTTCCTAAGTGTTCAAAGGCAAAGCACCCAGAGTCCTGGCTGTTCTGGACAAACCTGTGTTTCTTCCCTGATAGTGCTCGCAGGAGAGCTGAGATGTGTTCCAGAGGTTTAAAAAAGTGAATTCACTCAGTCGTGTCTGACTTTTTGCGACCCCGTGGACTGTAGCCCACCAGGCTCCTCTGTTCATGGGATTCTCCAGGCAAGAATACGGGAGTGGGTTGCCCTTTCCTTCTCCAGGGGATCTTCCCGACCCAGGGATCGAACCCAGGTCTCCACGTTGCAGGCAGACACTTTAACCTCTGAGCCACCAGAGAAGCCCATTTTGAAGGTTTACCAGTCAGCAGAGGAGCCAGTTAGGCAAATGCCTCCCAAGTTTGGACAGGTGTGTGAATCACATTCACAGACACTCAGACCCTCAGAACAGTCCTTCCTAACCCACTCAGCGGTGGGTACCAACCAGTGATAAATGGTGTTGCTCCAATGGTCTCAGAGTAGAATGACGTCATGGAGAGAAACTCAGCCCAGCGAGGTGAGGAGAGCATCCTGGGAGGAGGGAGGGTGTCCAGAGCCCCGGCAAGATGGATGGGACCATGTGTGCAGCCGTGGACTTCCCTGCAGACAGTGGGCAGTGCTGGGTCAGGTCAGACTGGGAGCCGAGCAGCTGGGCTGCTGGAACGTGAGTTGAGCGTGTGTGTGTGAGTTCCCTTCAGTCCTGTCTGACCCTTTGCCACCAGGCTCCTCTGTCCATGGGATTCTCCAGGCAAGGATACAGGAGCAGCTGGCCATCTCCTCCTCCAGGGGATGTTCCCGACCCAGGGAGGGACCCCGTGTCTCCCAGGTCTCCTGCACTGGCCAGCAGATTCTCTACCACTAGCACCACCTGGGACGCCCGCACGGCCTGACACTAACCACAAATTGTTCCCTCTGGTCTCCATCACAGTCTATCGCACCGACGCATGAGACAGGCGCACAGGAAGGAAAACGAAGACGAGAGCCCCCGGAGGACTGCTGGTCAGCAGCCCCCCTTCTGTGTGGCCATCTCTCCCTCACCCACGTCCGGCAAGGACCCCGGGGTGGAAAGGCCGCGGTGGGGCAGGCGCTTCCCCCAGCTCATGCGGCTGGCAGATGTGTGGGGGGCTTTGATAACTGGGAAACCCCGAAACAGACTGTGGAGGGAAATGGTCTGCAGCTGCGTTGCAGGGGGGACAAGCCCAGGGATGGCCAATAAATTAGTCAAAATTATATTTCCCCAGATCAGCATCATCTGCCTTCTGAAGTATAAATTATGGTGCTGGGCATGCGATCTAAACTTTCCTAAGTGTTCAAAGGCAAAGCACCCAGAGTCCTGGCTGTTCTGGACAAACCTGTGTTTCTTCCCTGATAGTGCTCGCAGGAGAGCTGAGATGTGTTCCAGAGGTTTAAAAAAGTGAATTCACTCAGTCGTGTCTGACTTTTTGCGACCCCGTGGACTGTAGCCCACCAGGCTCCTCTGTTCATGGGATTCTCCAGGCAAGAATACGGGAGTGGGTTGCCCTTTCCTTCTCCAGGGGATCTTCCCGACCCAGGGATCGAACCCAGGTCTCCACGTTGCAGGCAGACACTTTAACCTCTGAGCCACCAGAGAAGCCCATTTTGAAGGTTTACCAGTCAGCAGAGGAGCCAGTTAGGCAAGAGTGAGGTCCCTAGGGGCTGCCCCGGAGCGGAGCTGAGGGCTTGCTGCCCTGGGTCCAGAGAACAGACCCTCCCCTGCTCCCGGGGCAGGGGACACCACCCCTGCTGAGCCTGCCGAGCCTGGGGAGTCCTCGTGTGGTCCTGGCCTGCCTCTCTGCTCGGAGAAGGCTGGTCCTCAGGCATGAAACCCCTGTGTTCATCTGATGACCCTGACATCACTACAGTGAACAGAGAGATTCTGTTTTCACTAACTACAGCTTTAAAGGAGAGGAAAGCCCCACCACAAAGAAACCTGGGTCAGCAGATCCCCAGCCGTGCCAAGACTCCCCGGAACAAAGCCGAGGGATGCTGGTCTCTGCTGGGCACAGGACATTTCTGAGCGCTGACTCTTCAGTGTCTGGTATCCCAAGGGATTCCCAAGACAAAAAGCAGAACCAGCCTGAAGGGAATATTCGAGGAAACACACAAGAAGTTTCTTGGAAACTGGGTTTGAAGAGGTGTGTTGAATTTCTGCCCTTCAAATCATGTGGATTGGTTTATTAGAAAACAGCTAATATACTGATAGTCCATCATCAGTCGTGTCCGACTCCTTGTGACCCCACGGACTGTAGCCTGCCAGGCTCCTCTGTCCATGGGATTCTGTAGGCAAGAATACTGGAGTGGGTTGCCATTTCCTTCTCAGGAGTCTTCCCAACCCGGGATCGAACCAGGATCTCCTGCATTGAAGGTGGATTTTTTACCATCTGAGCCATAATATACTGGTGCGATAAACAAGCAAGAAGTAAAACACACCTCCTTTTTCCAGGTGGCTCTCACTCGCTCCCTCTGGAGATGCGCTTGTTCCAGCAGGGGCGAGGATGCTGAGTGCCCTGGTGGAGATGTGGGGGACACCTGCCTGATGTGGGGGGCCCTCGCGTTGGGGCTGCCTCCTCCAACTCCCGGGCGAGGCACCATGTAGCTCCCCCTCACTGTAGAGGCTCGTCCGGCATTCCCCCAAGAGCGACGTCCACTGCGACTGCAGGGTGCGAGCATCACCATCGCCGGGGCCGCTGTGATGACATGCTGCACGCCGGGGCCTCGCACACAGCGGAACTACCGCAACTACCGCTTACGGCTCTGGAGGCTAGACGTCCACACTCAAGGCGCCAGCAGGGTGGGTTCAGTTCCAAGGAGGCACAGCCCGGCTTCCTGGCCCCCCGATGTGCCGCAGGGCGCAGGGCTCTGAGTGCAGTCCTTGTGAGAAGGCCGGGAGGAGAGCCCACCCTGGGGGTGAAGGTGGCTGGACTCTGCCCACACTCAGCACCCCCACAGCCCCCACCCCATGTCTGAGACGCGTCTGCCTGGTGGGGGTTTCCGGCTGACCAGGGACCCTCTCCTCCACTGGGGACACCATTTCCTTCTCTGAGTCGTCCCTGATGGCTGCCTTTTCTTCACCAACCCAGAGAGAGTACATGGGAGTATCTGGTGTGTTCTGGCACCTCCCAGCAGGCCTGGGGTGTGACCTGGTGCCTGCTGAGGGACTGGCCAGAGGAGGGCAGGGGACCGGAAGCAGCAGAATGGAACGGCGTGCAGAGGGGACCAGGGGCCGGCCGCGGGGGCCTGAGCTGCCTCCGAGGGCCTCGGAGGTCCTGCTCCCGAGAACCCGCCCCCTGGGAGCCCGAAGGGAAGGAACCTCGGGGACACCCTTGGGGGGCACCTGGCAAGGATCTCCCACATGAAGACAGGAGCCACCCTCCCCTCCCCAGCCTGCCCACCACAGGGGAGCCACCCCGGGGCACCCAGGCCCTCTCCCCGCAAAACCCTGCCCCTGCGCAGGTGGCACCCC